>JAVJHY011695801.1:0-42290 GCA_035593235.1 Phascolosoma agassizii
GTCGCCATCGTCGCGCCGCCCGAAGAGCAGGTTGAGTGGGCACTGAAGTCAATTGAGGCCGCCGAAGCTGCGGGTGAAAAGGGCTGGCTCGCGGTACTTTGGAACAACCTGGGCTGGTCCTACGAAGAGCAGGGCGAGTACGAAAAAATGCTTGAGGCTTTGATCAATGCCCGCAAGTACCACCATGAAGTCGGCAATGATCACTCAAAACTCGTCGCTGACTTCGGCGTGGGGCGTGCTCACTGGCGCAACGAAGATCTGAAGCAGGCCCGCGAATGGGTTGAAACAGCCCTGAAAATCGCTGTCGAGCGCCATGAGGCAGAGCCCGAAAACACAGGCAAGGCCGAGTGGGTGGGCTGGGGCAACGTCTATCTTGCTGACATTCTTGTATCCGAAGAGAAGCCCATGGAGGCCCTGCAGCTGTACCAGAAAGGGCGTCCGTACTTGATCAAGGCCGGCATCGCGAACACCAGTTCCGAGCTGGGTGACTTTGATCGGGCCCGGCAGAGCCTTGCGGAAGTTCGCTCGTCTGGGCTTGACCGCCTGGAACACGACGAACACTGGCTGCTCACGATCTCGGCCATCGGGGATACAGGGGCCCGGCTTCAGGATAGAGAGCTCTGTGAGGAGGTCTTCCATCTGCTGGAGCCATACTCGTCTCTGATGGTGGCCCACGATCTGATCCGCGCGGCGTATGGCACGGTCGAATCGTTGCTCGGGGCCCTGGAAGGCGCACTGGGCCGGACCGAGCGAGCGACTCAACGTCTCGAGGCGGCCGTCGCGTTCGAGACCTCGGTCGGTGCAAAACCTGGAGTCCTCTCGTCCCGGCTACGGCTCGTGCGCATGTTGGCTCTCGCGGGCCATCACGAGCGTTCGTCAGAACAGCTGGCCCTCGCGAAGGCCCAGGCGGCAGAGATCGGCAGCCGAGTGGTGCTCACCGACGCTCTCCTGGATCCATCGGTGAGCTAATTCTTTCATGAAAACAAGCACTTGCGATCCATCACGAATGCAAAGGAATTCATCAGAACTTCGTTGGGACTGAGATCCGCTTACGGCCGAGTCTGGGAACACGCCCGAAAAGGAGATTCCCATGACCCAACCGAATTCGATCGTCGATTCCCAGCAAGGCCAAGCGGCGGAGGCTCCCCTGGAGCTTCCGTCGCCGCCCCCCCCGATTCAGCGCGACTGGAAGAAGGCCTTCACGCTGCTTCGTGTGGTTGGCGAAGATCCCACCCAAACCGAAATTGGCATCGAGATGGTGGAGGCGATGGGAGGCTTCGGAGATCGCAGCGGGCCTCAGCTGTTGGCGGCATCGCCAGAAGGTCGCCGCCTGCTGAGAACGATGCCGTGCTTGGCGTCGGCGATGGCCGATCGCGAGGCCCTCGCCGCCATGCCTGAAGGGAGCCTCGGACGAGCCTATCTCGACTTCGCAGAGCGAAACGGCTTTGCCGCCGATGGTCTGATCCAGGCGCGAGACAAAGCGCTGGGCGACGTGAACAGTGACCTCCATCCGTACTATCAATGGTTCAACGACCGGATGAGTTCGGCCCACGATCTGATTCATGTGCTCACCGGCTACGGAACGGATGTGCTGGGAGAAGCCGCGGTGCTTTCGTTCATGCGTGGCCAAGGAGTGAAGGGTCCCGCTCTGCTCGTGCTGACCACTCTTGCGCTGCTGGTCGGCAATCTCCAAGTCAAGGGCTTCATGCTGCGCGCACGATGGAGGGGTCGCCGGACGGTGAATCTCGCACTGCTCCCCTATGAAGAGCTTCTTCCGGTGCGCCTCTCGACACTCCGAGACTTGCTGTGCCTCGAACAAACTGAGATCGCGCATCCGCACGGCATCCTGCGCAAGGTCGACGACGAAGTCGTCATCGCGGCCGCGGCCTAGTTCGGGTGACTTCTAAGCCTCTCGAGACCAAACTGCTCTTGGCCTATGGGCTCCCCGCCCTCGGCCTTGCCGCGATGAACTGGTGGATCATCCTGGCCCTCCTGTCCTACTCCGACCGCGTGCTTGGGATCGGGCCTGCCGCGGTCGGGGCGGTCTTTGCCCTCGGTCGTGTCTGGGACGCGGTCTCGGACCCTTGGGTAGGTTGGGGCTCCGATCGAACCCGCAGCCGCTTCGGCCGCCGTCGTCCCTGGATGGCGCTGGGGGCGATTCCTGCCGCTCTCGCCTTCGTCGTTCTGTGGGCCGCACCGACCTCCGCGAACGGCGGCAGCCCTCTCTGGATCTTGCTGGCATTGCTCGCCTTCTACACGGCGTCGACGATGATTGTCGTGCCTCACATTTCTCTTGGCGCCGAGCTCTCCCAGGAATCTCACCAACGAACTCGGCTCTTCGCGGTTCGTGGAGCCATGGAGTTCTTCGGAATGCTGTTAGGCGTCGCGGCCCTGGGTTGGCTCGAATCCTCCAGCGACACACGGACGGCAGCTATCCAGGTGGCATTCGTCCTGGGCGTTGTGTTGGTTGCGGGTACATGGGTCTCGACCTGGGCTCTCGAGGAACCGAAGGCGCACCAGGATCGCTTTCATGCCAGCCCGTACCAGGCATTTCGCGACGTGTGGCACAACGAGCACGCGCGTACCTTGATCGTCGTTTTCTTTCTCTCGGAACTGGCGATCTCTTCCCTGGCTGCCGCACTTCCCTACGCGGGTTCGGTGTTCGGCCCGTCGGACGGGGAGAGCGCCCCGACGCTCCTCCTCTTTATCTTCCCCATCGTTCTGTCGATTCCGCTGTGGCTTCGAGCGTCACGCCGCTTCGGAAAACGCAGAGTCTGGCTCTTCGCCTCGGCGATCAGCACGCTCGGCTTCGCTGGCCTCTTTCTGGTCGAACCCGAGTCGTTGATATTGCTTCCGCTTCTCGGGCTTATTGTGGGTCTGGGTCAAGGTGCGGTGCGGGTGCTGCCCCATGCCGTCAAGGCAGACGTCATCGATATCGACGAGGAGCGTACTGGTGATCGCAAAGAGGGCACCTATTTCGCAGCGTGGAATCTGGCGCAAAAGACCGCCGCGGGCCTCTCCATCGCTGTCACGGGCATGCTGATCCAGATTGCCGGAATCTCTGAGGGCGAGATCGCGAACCCCTGGGCAGTCCGCATGGTCGTGGCGGGATGGCCGGCACTCCTGTTGGCGATGGCCACGATCGGTCTCAGCCGCTTGAGGGTCGGAGATCAAGATGTCCCCCGGCCGTCTTCCCGACCCACCGGACCCTTGAGAGCTGCTCAAACGGCTACGACCCTCTAGCCGCGAACTTCGCCGGCCCTTGAAGTCAACCAAGCAACGGTTGACTAGCCCCCGGCCTCGGAGTCCTACAGGGGAAGCGTAAGCCGAACCTCGAAGACGCCGTGCCCTAGATGCTCGGGTTGGTCCATGCGAGCACCATCGGGTCGCAGGCCGAAGGCTTCGTAGAAAGAACGCGCCCGTGCATTGCGTTCGAGGACCCAGAGCAAGAGGCCGTCGTAGCCCTCCTGCCGAACCGCTTGCAGACCATGCTGGAAGAGGTGTCGCCCCACGCCCGTCCCAACCTTCGCGGGATCGAGGTAGACGTGGGTGAACTCCGAAAAGCGGTCGGGGGGATCTGCAATCGGCCGCGCTGGGCATCGACGAAGGAAGCCGACTATTTGGCCCTCGGACTCTGCCAGGTACAGATGCACATCAGGAACCTTGGACCACTCTTTCCAGAGTGGGATTCGATGTTCGGGCTGCAGCCGGTCGAGAATGTCGTCAGAGATGATTCCGCGGTAGGCCACCTTCCAGGCCGCCACGTGGATTCTGGCGACCTCGGGCAGGTCGCTGTCTTCGGCCTCGCGGACGACGAGTTGTTGGCTCATGGGTGGGGCTTCGGTCCTGGCTCTTCCTAAGGTGCCGCTTCGCCGGGCCCGGCGTTCTGATCCGAAGCCTTAGCAACCGCGGGTGAGGCGATCAGGAGCACGATCACACCAACGACCAACGCAACGTCAGCGACGTTGAAGATGCCGGTTTGAAGCGGTCGCACGCCGATGCGCAGAAAATCCGTCACTGCAGCCTGGGGCGATAGCCGATCGACCCAGTTGCCCAGGCCTCCACCGACGACGAGGGCCATTCCGATCACGATCCCACGTGTGGAGGAACGCCATAGCTGCAGCGTGAAGACGAGCAGGGCCAAGGGAACCAGGACCCGAAAGAGCAGGAGCCGCCACGCCTTGGGAAGGGAGTCGCCGAGGCTCAATAGGCCGCCCGGGTTCTCGACCAGGAGCAGTTCGACGAAGCCTCCGGCATAGGATTGCGAGACGTAAGGCACCAGTGACGATCTGGCGAGGTCCTTGGTCAGTTGGTCGCAGCCCACGACGGCAACGGAGAGGAGGACCAGAAGCATCAGGTTCGCGCGGCGAGTGGGCATGGACCCATTCTACGGATCGGCCCTCTTCTCGTCACGGCGGCCGGTCTCCGTGAGCGCCCGGGTGCGAACGAGCAACTCGGGGCCGCCCGGGTCGCCGTGGCCCGGGACCACGATCAGGACCTCCGGGTAGCGCTCCTGGAGACGGTCGATGGCCTCGGGCCAACTCTCGAGATCGGCCTGCTCGAGGTTGCCAAGAGAGGTTGCGTTTGCGGATCGCACGAGGCAGCTGCCGACCAGCAGTCGCTGATCCTCCAGCCAAACCGTTGCGTTGTCGACGGTGTGACCGGCGCCCGGGAAGTAGACCTCGCCACGAACACCAAAACTGTTGAGCGAGTACCCCGAGTCGACCGGCTCACGAATCGGGGGCCAGCCCGCTTCGGCCGCAAGGCGGCTTGTTTCGGCCAACGCAAAGGAGGGGATTCCACGCTTCGTGCTCTCTTCTAGCCCACCCAGACGGTCGTCATGGGCATGGGTGACGATGACCGCACGAATCGGGCCGACTTCCTTTTCGGCCCAGTCGAAGATGACCGCACTTTGTTTGGGGCTCCACGCCGTGTCGATCACGAGGGAGCCGTCGGCCGTCGCAACGATCACACCATTTGCCGGTACCGGCCCCAGGCCCGAAACGAGTTTGAAAGAGATATGGCGCCACACATTGGGAAGCAGGCGATGCACATAGACGTCGGCTCCGAGGTGGACCCCGTCGACGGGAACGAAGGTAGGTAGGCTGGTACAGGAAAGTCCCAGCGTGCCGAATAGAGAAAGCAGAATGCGGAGCATGGATCGTTCGTTCCCAGAGCAGTGGCGAGGATTCATCCGGAGGTCGGCCTCGAGGTCATGGAGATGAGTTGCTCGAAGTGCGGGACTTGCAGACCGTCATCCCGGCTCTGGTAGTACCTCCGTCCACACTCGTCCGGCGTGAGATGACGCACCGACTCGAAACCCATTCCTTTGAGTCTGGCGATTAGAGAATCTGGGTCCAATCGGGTCAGCCATGGTTCGCCCCGAGCTCCCGCTCCGGCCGCCCCGAAGCGAGCCGTCTCGAGGTCTATTCCTACCAGCGCTTCCTCGGGAAGGACAAAGGAGAACACCATCCGGGCCTCCGCGGGAAGGCTTCGGAGCAAGGCGAAGGTTGAGTTGAGAGCTGCATCGGTCAGGTAGGGGACGACGCCGAGCCACCAGAAGAAGCTTGGTCGGTTCGGATCAAAGCTGGAGCGATCGAGGCCTTCCATCAACGAAGTCTGTTCAAAATCGAGCGGGCAGTAATCGACTGCGAGCGCGTCGCCTGTGTCGGGCATTCGACTGCGTTTGAAAATTTGGGACGAAGGGTGGTCCACCTCGATGACGTGAAGTTTCTTGGCAAAGGCTGGGCGCCGATGGCCAAAGGTTTCCAGCCCCGCTCCGAGAATGACGAGCTGTTCGACGCCCTCGCGCACGGCAATCGCCAGCTCGTCTTCCGCAAAGCGGCTACGCGAGACGAAGGAAGAACGCAGATGACGAAGTGGCGGTAGATCGAGCCGACCATGCATCTCGCGGATCTCGTCCTCGGCGGAGCCGGGCACCAGGCCCAGGACAACGTTGTCGACCAGGATCTTGGGATCGCCATCAAGAACCTGATGGGCGGCTCTGAGGACCGCCGCAAGAATCGCGGTCTCGCTCGCTCTCGCTTCTTCCACGCTCTTGCCAGCCTACCGGACTTGGGCGGCAAGGGCCCCGCTCAGTTCGACTCGAATCGCCGCGGTCCTGACCTAGATTGGGCGTTGCTTTCGAAGTTCGGTGGTCGCCTGCTGGCGAATCGCGCGGGGTGTTCGCGCCTCCGCCAATCTCGGATTGGGGCTAGTTTCGCTGCAGGAGGGCCACGAAGATGGGTGCGTCCGTCGAGGCGAGGCCGCCTGCGGGCGCGAGGAAAGCAACACTGTCGAAGGGGCTGGCTGATACCAGCTGCCTGAACTGCGCCTGGCTCCAGCTCCGTCTTTCCCACACCCGGTCGACGACCATGGGCTCCCCGGACTGGGGGATTTTTTCATAGCGCAGAAGGCGAGACACATTTCGGCCATCCTCACGCGTCGTGACATCGAGCCATGTTACCCGCAGGCAAGCCCCAGTCGGATCGATGACCTCACGGCGGGTCCCGATCTCGGCACGACGGCTCGCTGCGTCTTCGGCTTCAAGTGGGATCAACGCGCAGCCATCCGACTCGAGGTGATCATGGATTCTCCTCAAGGCCTCGGAGGCGATTCCATCGTTCGTGAGCAGGGTGAAACTGGCGCCGGCCAGGAAGATCGCGCGATACCGGCGTTCCAAATCGAAAGCCTGGATCTCCGCATGGTGGAGCCGGGGGATCAGCCCTCGACGCTTCGCCTGATATCGACATCGATCCAACATGTCCAGCGAAGCGTCCAATCCCTCGACCTCGTAGCCACGATCCAAGAGATCGAGCAGCGGGTTTCCGGCTCCGCAGGCAAGCTCGAGCGCCGGCGTGCCGACGCGGTCGAGAAACGGGATGTAGTCCGCGGCGCGCGGAAGATCGGTGGCCAGAGCTTCGTATAGTTCGGCAATCAGGCCGGAGTAGAACTGGGAGTTCGGAGGGTCTGTCATCGAGAGATTGTGTTAGGCGTATCGCAGCGAACGAGTGGGATCGTCCACGAGAAGCGGAGGCGAAAACGCTGTGTCCACTAGTCGCTGGGGGTTCGTAGGTAGACGATGATGTTCGCGAGATCCTGCGGGTTGAATTTCTCGGCGAAGGGCTTCATGGCGGGGTCGAGCCCGGCAGCTTCGCCACCCGATTGAATCAAGGTGGCGAGGTAGTCGTCCGAGGCCGCCGCGAGGTAGTCCGGACAATCGAGACGTGGGTAGCCGCGGAATAGTCGAGAAGAGCGGTCTAGGACGCGAGTCGAGTGGCACCGCACGCATTCCGTCTCGAACAGTGCGGCGCCCTGAGTGGTATCGCCCTGAGCGCCTCCCAGAAGGGTGGCGTCGACCTCGACACCGGGCACGGGACCTGTGGGGCAACGGCCGAGGGTCTCAGGCGGGGGGTCCCCTGCACAAGCCAACGACCCCGTAAGAAGAAGGGGCCCGAGCCAGTTCTTGTTCATGGGGCCAGGCTACCCCTCGTAGACGGGTCGACCAAACGCTTGCGGGCGGGGCTGGCCGAGTCCCGAGGTATCAGCCAGCATCGCTCCATGGGACAAAATCGATGGCTTCGACCTTGGCTTGGCTGCCTGGTGACTCTTGTGATGATTTCAGCGTGTGCAAGCCCTCGGCTCGCGACGGCACCCCTGTCGCCGGGCGAGCTGGATGTTTGGTCGGCTCACATCGTGACGCAGGACGCGGACGGTGCCGAAAGAAGCGCCCGGATCTGGATTGTGCTTCACGACGATCGCGGCGTGATCCGCACCGGCGGAAGCCGCTGGCGAGCGAACATTGCACGGGGCTCCTCCGTTGCACTCCGGATCGACAGCGTCGACTATCCCGTGATGGCGATACCAATCGATCGCCTCAACGTGCGGCAGGAGGTTGATGCCGAGTTCCTTCGCAAGTACGGGTGGCAAGAGAGCATGTTGATCCCCTCCGATCGGGCAACGAGCGACGACGCCTACCTTCGGATAACGCCCGCGCCCTAGATCCGACAAGCCTCTTGCAGTGCGAACGCCGCGGGGTGCTCCCGCGTAGGAGCTGCGGGCTTGAGATCTTCACTGTGCTCGCGGGCATAGACTTCGTGAACACAGTGCGCTGCCGAATGATCCAGCTCAAGCCAAGTTGACCGCAGGCGCGCCGCGCCGTTCAAGGCGGGCACAGATCACGGATCAGCCTTCGCTCTCTCCAGGTGGATGGCCGCGGAGCCGATCGAGGGCGCCGTAGGCGTTGAACTCGCCGCCACGTAAGAAGCCGATCAAGAGGATCCCTCCTTCGCAGGCCAGACCCACGGCCAGCGAAGTTGGCGCGGACACGGCGGCGACGGCAGGGATCCCGGCGGCGAGGGCCTTCTGGACAATCTCGAAGGAGACGCGCCCCGACACCAGCAAGGAGTGGCCGCCCAGTTCGCGGGGCCCGTCTCGCGTGGCCCATCCAACCACTTTGTCCACCGCGTTGTGACGCCCGACGTCCTCGCGCACGATCAGCAACTGCCCATTCGGGTCGAAGAGCGCGGCCGCGTGAAGTCCCCCCGTTTCGTCGAAGACGATCTGGGCGGCACGCAGTCGCTCCGGCAGGCCCAGGAAGAACTCGGCATCGAAAACGGCGTCGCCTAGAACCGGCGACGCCACCCGAAGCGCCGCCGCTCGGCTTGCCTTGCCGCACACACCGCAGCTCGAACTGGCGTAAAGGTTTCTTCGTAGCATTTCCGGGTCGAAGCTCTGCCCCTCGCCAAGCGAGACCCTCACCACATTCTCGCCGTCGGCCTCGCGACTCGCGTGATGAATCGAATCCACCTGTTCGAGATCCTCGAGGATGCCCTCGGTGCGGAGGAAGCCCGTGACGAGTTCGAGGTCATGCCCCGGGGTCCGCATCACGACCGCGATGGGAGCGCCGCCTATCTGGATCTCCAGCGGCTCTTCGTGGGCGACCCGGTCAGGCTGAGCCTCGAGCCGGCCGCCACGCAGCCGGGAGGTCTCAACGATACGGCTGCCCTCTGCCAGAGCCGTGTCTTTCGCAGGGTGGTCCGCTGCCTTCATGGGGGTGAGCCCGCTGGGCTGAAACCAGCCCGGGCGATTACTCCATGCCGAGTTCGAGTTTCGCCGCCTCGGTCATCATCTCCGGGCTCCAGGGCGGCTCCCAAACTAGGTCGAGGGCCACATCGGTGACGCCTTCGACCGTGCGAGCCTTGGCTTCGACTTCGGGGGGCAGGGTTTCGGCGACGGGACACATCGGGGAGGTCAGCGTCATGACGATCTTCACGTCCCCCGTGTCGTCGGCGTCGACCTCATAGATGAGACCCAGCTCGTAGATGTCCACGGGGATCTCGGGGTCGTACACAGTCTTCAGGATGGTGATCACGCTCTGTTTGATGTCGTCCGGGTTTGCCAATTTTGCTTCCGCCTACTCGGTTATCGCGGTTTCGCCGCTCTGTTCCAGGGCCGACTTCATCGTGTGCCACGCGAGGGTCGCGCACTTCACACGCATCGGGAATTCTCGGACGCCGGCGAAGACCACGAGTTTTCCGACGCCGTCGGTCTTGGGCTCCTCCAGGGGAGGCCCGGTCACGAGATCATGGAAGGTCTCGAAGAGGGAGAGGGCGTCGGACACGGGCTTGCCCTTGATGGCTTCCGTCATCATGGAGGCAGAGGCCGTCGAGATTGCACAACCCGAACCCTGGAAGCCGACATCCGTCACGACCTCGTCTTGGACCGTCAACAGGATGGTGACCTTGTCTCCGCAAAGGGGGTTGTAGCCGTCCGCCTCATGGCTACAGCTTTCCGGGATGCGGAAGTTCCTGGGTTGTTTGTTGTGATCCAGGATCGTGGTCTGGTAGAGCTCGCGTAGCTCGGACATGCTGGGTTCCTAGCGAAACATCTCTATGGCTTTGCGGACCGCGTCCGCGAGGCAATCGAGATCTTCGCGTGTGTTGTAGAGGCCAAGTGAGGCTCGCGCTGTCGCTGGGACCTGAAAGCGTTCCATCAGGGGTTGCGCACAGTGATGCCCAGCGCGAATTGCGACCCCCTCCATGTCGAGGATCGTGCCTAGGTCATGGGGGTGGACGCCATCCACGACGAACGAGATCACGCCTGTCTTGTGGGCCGCAGTCCCGATGATTCGCAGCTCCGGAATTTCCTGGAGCAGCGTTGTGCCGTAGCGGGTGAGCTCGTCTTCGTGCTGTTCGATCGCATTGAGGCCGAGACTTTGGAGGTAGTCGATCGCGGCTGCCAGACCCGCGGCTCCGGCGATATCCGGAGTGCCCGCTTCGAAGCGTTGTGGCGGGGGCTGAAAAGTGGACTTCTCGAAGGAGACTGTCTCGATCATGTCGCCGCCGCTCTGGTACGGCGGCATGGCCTCGAGCAAGTCGTAGCGTCCATAGAGAACACCCATCCCGCTCGGGCCGTACAGTTTGTGCCCGGAGAATACGTAGAAGTCGCAATCCAGCTCTCGGACATCGACTGCGAAGCGCGGCACCGCCTGGGCGCCGTCGAGGAGCACCGGCACACCTCGCTCGTGAGCTAGCGCGATCACCTCGCGAACGGCGTTGATGGTCCCCAGCGCATTCGAGACGTGGCTGATCGCGACGATCTTTGTTCGCTCGCCGATCGCCCTTTCGAACTCTTCGATCTCGACTTCCCCCGCGTCGTTCACGGGCACCACACGCAGGGTGGCGTCCTTCTCTTGGCACAAGAGCTGCCACGGAACGATGTTGGCGTGATGCTCCATGCCCGTGATCAAGACTTCGTCGCCAGGGCCGACGTTCTTGCGGCCATAGGTCGCGGCGACCAGGTTAATCGACTCGGTCGCGTTGCGGGTGAAGACGATCTCTCGCGCATCGGCAGCCCCAAGAAAGGAGCGTACGGTCTCGCGAGCCGAATCGTGAATCCGGGTCGCTTCTTCGGAGAGTTCGTAGACGCCGCGATGGATGTTGGCGTAGTGGTTCTCGTACACATCGCGGATCGCATCGATCACGACTTGGGGCTTCTGCGCGCTCGCCGCTGTGTCGAGATAGACGAGGGGTTTCCCGCGGTTGTTCCGCTTCAGGATCGGAAAGTCTTCTCGCGCGATTCGGGGATCGAAGCTCATTCGCCACTCCCCATAGCGTCGAACCGGGCTTCGAAGAGGGCGGCCATGCTCTCGATGAGCGCGGGTTCCGGAAGGGCCTGCAGGACCTCGGCTGCGAAGCCTCGCGTCAGCAGCGCTCGGGCTTCTTCCAGCACAATCCCTCGACTTCGCAGATAGAACAGGGACTCCGGGTCGAGCCGCCCGATCGCGGAGCCGTGGCTGCACTTCACGTCGTCTGCGTAGATCTCGAGTTGGGGCTTCGTGTCGATCTCTGCACCGTCGGCCAAGAGAAGATTCGGGTTCGACTGCTTGGCATCGGTCTTCTGAGCGTCGGGGCGCACCATGACTCGACCTCGGAAGACGCCCTTGGAGTTCTCGCCGAGCACGCCCTTGTACAATTCGTTGCTCGTGCCATGAGGTACTGCATGGTCGACCCAGGTGTGGTTGTCGATCACTTGCTCTCCGGTCCCGAGGTAGAGGCCATTCATGACACAGTCCGCGCCTTGGCCGGCAAGCGTCACCTGCAGGTCATTCCGGACGAAAGAGCCACCGAGGGTGAGCGTGTGGGTCCGGAGTCGAGCATCGCACTCGACCTGAGCCGCAATATTTCCGACATGAAAGCTGTTCTGGTTGGTGCGCTGCAGGATCACCACGTCAAGTTCTGCGTTTTCCGCTACGTAGACCTCGAGCACGGCATTTGAAAAGTGAGCAGCCTGGTCCATCGAGACGTGGTCGACGATCACGGTTCCCCGGCTTCCTGGCTCGGCCTCGATCAGAATGCGCGGATGGCTTGCCACCTCTCTCCCGGCCTCGGCAAATACCAGATGCACGGCGCGAGATTCCGCCCCGATGATCGTGACCGCGGCTCCGTCCCGACTGAGGGCACCGTTCAAGGCCACGAAGGGGTGCTCTTTGGGAGCTGCCAGCGTGCCCAGCCGAGCGAACGCTGTGTCGTCGGTCAGCACCGCGATGGTGTTAGAACTCTGTGCGCCGTCGAGTTCCGCGTGGTGCAAACCGTCGACAAACACTTCGAGGGCGCAGGCGAACATCGGCGCCGCCACCGCTTCCAGTGCGCTGCGTTCCAGCTTTGCGCTCGCTCCCGCGTCCTTCCAGGCAACGGCAGCAAGGTTGGCGAGGTTGGTGTACCGCCATTCTTCCCACTTGGTGGTGGGGAGACCCTGATCGGCGAAAGCTACACGCCCTTGCTCGCGAAGGGCAGCGAGGGCGCCCCCGTTCGGGCTGTTCTGGGCGAGTCCCAGAAAGTGTGCCTTGGCTTGTTCGAGGGCCTTGCTCACGGGGCCGCCGTATCTTCGATCCAGCCGTAGCCCTTCTCTTCGAGCTCCAGGGCCAGATCCTTGCCGCCGGTGCGGACGATCATTCCACCGGAAAGCACGTGCACCACGTCTGGCACGATGTAGTCGAGCAGCCGTTGGTAATGAGTGATGAGCAACATCGATCGTTCCGGACCGCGCAGATGATTCACGCCGGTGGCCACAACCCGCAGGGCATCGATGTCGAGGCCCGAATCGGTCTCGTCGAGGACCATGAAGCTCGGCTCTAGCAGCAGCATCTGCAGCACTTCGTTGCGTTTCTTCTCGCCGCCAGAAAATCCCTCGTTGATCGAGCGACCCATGAGGTCCTTCGGCATCTCGACGATGGCCATTTTTTCCTTCACCAGACTCAGGAAGTCCATGGCGTCGAGCGGCTCCTCGCCCCGGCCCTCTCGGATGGCGTTCAGCGAGGCCTTCAAGAAGTAGTTGTTGGTCACGCCCGGGATCTCGACCGGATACTGAAAGGCCTGGAAGATGCCCTGGCGAGCCCGCTCCTCTGGTGCGAGTTCGAGGAGGTCTTCACCCTTGTACAGGACGGATCCACCCGTCACTTCGTAGGAGGGGCGCCCTGACAGGACCCCGGCGAGGGTGCTCTTGCCAGAGCCATTCGGGCCCATGATCGCATGGATCTCGCCGGCGCCGATTGTCAGGTCGATGCCCTTGAGGATCTCGGCGTCGCCGGCCTTAGCCTGGAGGTTCTTGATCTCGAGCACTAACCGACACTCCCTTCGAGCGATACGCCTAACAGCTGCTGCGCTTCGACAGCAAATTCCATGGGCAGCTCCCGCAATACCTCCTTGCAGAAGCCATTGACGATCATCGAGATCGCGTCCTCTTCCTTGATGCCGCGCTGACGGCAGTAGAAGAGCTGGTCTTCGCCGATCTTCGACGTCGTGGCCTCGTGCTCGACGGTGGAGCTGGCGTTCTTGACCTCGAGATACGGGAAGGTGTGGGCGCCACACTGATCGCCCAGCAGTAGAGAGTCGCACTGGCTGTAGTTTCGGGCGCCGTGGGCCTTCGGTCCGATGCGCACCAGGCCGCGGTAGCTCTGCTGGCCACGGCCGGCACTGATGCCCTTGGAGATGATCGTGCTCTTCGTGTTCTTGCCGATATGGATCATCTTCGTACCGGTGTCGGCCTGCTGCATGTTGTTCGTCAGCGCGACCGAATAGAACTCACCCACGGAGTCGTCACCCTGGAGGATGCAGCTCGGGTACTTCCAGGTGATCGCGGAGCCGGTCTCGACCTGGGTCCAAGAGATCTTCGAGCGCTTGCCGCGGCAAGCGCCTCGCTTGGTGACGAAGTTATAGATGCCGCCCTTGCCGTTCTTGTCGCCCGGGTACCAGTTCTGGACCGTGGAGTACTTGATCTCGGCGTCGTCTAGGGCCACCAGCTCGACGACGGCAGCGTGGAGCTGGTTCTCGTCGCGCATCGGTGCTGTGCAGCCCTCGAGGTAGCTCACATAGGAGCTGTCCTCGGCCACGATCAGAGTGCGCTCGAACTGGCCGGTCTCCTGGGCGTTGATCCGGAAGTAGGTGCTGAGTTCCATTGGGCAACGCACGCCCTTCGGGATGTAGGCAAAGGAGCCGTCGCTGAAAACCGCAGAGTTCAGGGCGGTGAAGAAGTTGTCGGAGTAGGGCACCACGGAGCCGAGGTACTTGCGAACCAATTCCGGGTGCTCTTTGACCGCGTCGGAGAAGGAGCCGAAGATGATGCCCTGCTTCGCGAGCTCTTCCTTGTAGGTGGTCGCCACGGAGACGCTGTCGAAGACCGCATCGACGGCGACACCGGCTAGACGCTTCTGTTCGAGCAGGGGAATGCCGAGCTTGTTGTAAGTGTCGAGGAGTTCCGGGTCGACTTCATCGAGACTGGCCAGCTCCTTCTTGGGCTTCGGCGCTGCGTAGTAGTACATGTCCTGATAGTCGATCTCGGGATAGGAGACCTTGGCCCATTCCGGGTGGTGACCCTCGGCGAGCATCTCCTGGAACTTGTGGAACGCCTTGAGGCGCCACTCGAGCAGCCACTCCGGCTCATCCTTCTTCGCGGAAATGATTCGGACGATCTCTTCCGAGAGACCCTTGGGAATACGCTCGGTTTCGATATCGCTGACGAAACCGTATTCGTACTCCTTGTCCGCGAGCTGTTCGATGGTGTCCGACGACATGAGGATGCCTTTCTTAGGCGAGACCGATGGTGACGGAGGTGGGCCGCGAAGGGGGGGCCGAGTCCGAAGCGAGTTCTGCCAAGGTGACTTTTCGCAAGGTGTCTTGAACGGCACGGTTGATGCGTTGCCACGGCGTCCGCAGGCCGCAGCTGACTTCTTGATCGCAGTGGCCGGGTCCGGCGGCGCACTCCATCAAGGCGATGGGGCCTTCGAGGGCCTCGATGATCTCGGCAACGCTGACCTGGGCCGGGTCTCGGGTCAGCTGGTAACCGCCCCGGGCGCCGCGCTGGGAGGCCAGCAGATCGGTGCTGGCCAAGGACTTCAACATCTTGCTCACCACCGGAAGCGGCAGTTCCGTGGCTTCGGACATCTCGCGGGCATTCAGAGTGGTGCCGTCCACTTCGCGAGCGAAGTGAACAAGCAACACGATGCCGTAGTCGGTGAGCTTGCTGATTCGAAGCATGGCGGCTCGGGGAAAGGGGGGAGACCGGAGAATATCGGACCGATCCAGTCCTGTAAATATCGGACTGCATCAGTCCAAATTGAGACAAAATCGCGCAAATCCTTGATTCTTAAGGATTTTGGAGGCGAGCCAGGGACCGCCAAGGCGAATTTGCGGGCTCTCAGACCTCTAGATCGATCCAGCGCACCAGGGCTTCGATGGGATCCTGACCGTCATGGCTCCAGGAGAGCGGCGGTGCCTGCATCTGGCCAAGCGGGCAGATGCGCGAGGGCGCCGCTGACTCGATCGCAGCCTTCAAGTCGGTGGCTCTAGGCCCTTTGCCAAGTTCGGCTCCCACCGCAGCCAGATGGGCGGAGAGAGGAGCCAGCGCGGCGGCGAGAGCCTCCGGATCGCGGACGGGATGCAGCCGAAGAAAGCGGTGGAGCGGCGCGGGTCGCCAACGCGCATCCGCCTCGAAGGCCAGCGCGAACCCGTCGCCTTTGCGCAGGCGAACCTCGGCCGCGGAGGCCGCCCGAAGCTCCGTCCCATCTCTCTCTTGGGCAAAGCTCGTCGCAGCTTCGGTCGGGATCTCGCCTCGGGGGAAACGCGAGGACACATCGTCGAAGGCGCTTACCAGCAAGTCTTCGATTTCGGCCGGGACCTCGCGACTCGGACTCACAACATGGGCTGCAACAGGAGAGAGACATCCCAGCTGGTCCCAGAGCGCAACGTCTAGGGCCATGTTCCCGATGGCGCTTTGGATCTCGTCGTCGCCCATGTCGAGTGCAACTACAGCCACAGAAAGCCGGTGGCCATGGGGCACGAAGCGACTGGTCGGAGGAACGTGGTCTGCGACCCGTCGTAGCGTTTCATCGGAGCCAGTCGCCACGACACACTCGGCTTGGCTGAAGGCGTGAAGGGCCTCCCCATCTTGGTGATCGAAGTCGGCCGCTGCCAAGCAGCTAGCCAGCTCCGGATCGAGGCGCGTCAAATGTCGGCGCAGGAAGGGCAGGGTGATTGGGTCGTGTCGGCCCGCGCGCGCAAGGACAGGCGTTCCGAGGGCCAGAGGAAGCAGCATGGACAGGAGGTTGGCGGTGGGAATACTTCCGCCGAGCAGAACCGACGCCGCAGGAAAGCCTCGGCCCGTTCGTTGGTTGCCAACGCCTAGCTTCACTTCGAGCCACGAAAGCAAGGCATCGCCGGTCCAAGCGGCCAGCGCGACCTCGAGCCCTTTGGCCACTGTGTCGAGATGCATCCCCGAGGCTTCGCTGACGGCGACAGCGAGTTCCGCGCGCGACGAGCTCTCCGGGGCCGCAAGTTCATCGATCAGCACCGCAACGGATGCGCGGATGCCCTGGGCGTCGCGAGCTGCGAGCTTTGCGCCCTGATGGCGGAGCTCGGCCAAGCTTCTCGCGACCGCCTGGGAAGAGTCAGACACCGAGCATCTCATCGGCGGCAATCGAGCAGCCCCGAGCCTCGGCGCCAGGAGATCGGCCTAACACTTCGAATCCGTCTTCGATGCGCCGCCCCAGGTCCGCGGTCTGGATGGCCATGACGCTCCCGGCGTTGGCCAGATCCAGCATGCAGATCATCCCGGGCTCGCCTTCTGCCACCTCAGTGCCGGTGGTGGGGTCTCTCAGCGACACCCGCGTCCAGGGCGGCAGCAGTTTGCGCCGCGGCTCGCCGGGCCGGCTCAGAACGGAGTCATAAAACTGGCTGGCCAATTCTGTCATGCCATACTGATTGACGATCCGCTCCGGCGAGACGCCCAGGGTGTCGTGCATCAGCCCGTAGAGTTCCTCCCTCTCCATGCTGCGTGAGCGCCCCTTGAAGCCCCCGGTCTCCATGATCCGGGTCTGTTCCGGCAGAAGCACGGATTCTCCTCGCTGCGTGAAGTCCTCGCAGAGGTGGACGAAGGCAAAGGCCGTCCCGCACAGCAGAAGGGGTTCTCCGTCGGTGGCCGCCTGATCCAGGGCGCCTCGGGTGCGTTCAAGGTCGAGCGCGCCGTCCGTGACCAAGAACTCACTCGCGTCATCCCCGCGTCGATGATGCATCACGCCAAACATGTGGGAGAGAGAAGAGTCCGGTGCCTCCTGGGGAGATGGGGCCAGAGTCAGAAAGCGAACTCGGCTCTCAGCAGGCAGATCCGAAAGCACCCCGCGCACGAAACTCGGAACCAGTGAGGCTTCGTACAAGCCGAGGTCATCGAGATGAAGTTCGCCTCGGCTCTCGTTCGATGTGCCGCTGGTCCGGAAGACGTGTCGGCTCGCCTCGATCGGGAAGCTGCGGAGGGCGACTTCCTTGAATGCACCGGTCGGCACGAAGGGAATGTCGCGCCAGGACGAAACCACGCCGGGACGTTTGCCTCTTCCCTCGCAGAAGCGGCGGTAGGGCGCGCAGTGCTCGAATTGATGCTCGAAGAGGAGGGCCACGACCTGATCGAAGCGCGGCTCGTCGCGCCGCTCGGGCTCCTCGTGCATCCAACGCAGAAGAATGGCTTCCGCTTTCGCTCGGGGGCCGCTCACGGTAGGCAATCCAAAAGGGTGGAGAGACCTGCCTCTAGGGCTTTCCGATCGATCATGAGCGGAGGGGTCACGGAGAGTACGCGTCCCTGGTCGCCGGAAGGGAGAAGGATGAACCCGCGACGGAGGGCCTCCGCGCAGGCTTTTTGGGCTCGCTCCCCGGTGTCGCACTCGATCCCGATCATGAGGCCCAGGCCCCGGCACTCACGAATCGAAGTCCGGGGAGCGGCCTGCTCGCGAAGCCAATCCAAAGCCCATTGGCCGAGGCTGGCCGAGTGCTCTACAAGCGCTTCTTCTTCGAGGATGGACAGAGACGCGAGCGCCGCGGCACAGCCCGGCGGATGGCCGAGGAAGGTTTGGGTGTGCAGCGCTTCACCTTGGGATTGGGGCCATGCATCCATGACTTCTCGCACGCCCAGGCAAGCACTGATTGGCATGCCGGAAGCGAGGCCCTTGCCGACGCACAACAGATCAGGGACGACGCCTTCATGCTCGCACGCGAACCAACGCCCCGTTCGTCCAAAACCCGTGTAGATCTCGTCGACGATCAAGAGCCATCCACGATCGTCGCAGAGGCTTCGCAAGCCGCGCAGAAACCCCGGCGGCGGCACGCGCTCGCCGCCGCGGCCCTGAACCGGCTCGACCAACACGGCACCGATCTCAAAGTCGGCGTCGTCACCCCTCTTGCGGACATCCTCCAAGTCGCCGTAGTTGGCGAAGAGCGTGCGGCCGCCGAGGCGCGAAGCGAAGGGTTCGCGGAAGTCGGCTCGCCACGTGGCATCGAGGGCGCCGAGCGCCAGCCCGTGGTAGCCACCCTCGAACGCGATCACCCCGGAGTGGCCGGTGGCGATCTGCGCGGTCTTGAGGGCGGTCTCGACCGCATCCGAACCCGACGATCCGAGCACGGCCCGGGCTTCCCCACCGCCCGGAAAGCGCGCCACGAGGGCCTCCAGTAGTTCGACCTTCACCCGCGGAGGATGCACATCGCCCATGGCATGCATCAGCTCGGCGGCCTGGTGGCTCACAGCCTCGGCAATCGTCGGGTGGGCGTGGCCGGCGTTCGCTACGCCAAAGCCCCCTCCAAGATCGACGAATCGGTTGCCATCCACATCCCAGACGTTGGCGCCTTGGGCTCGCTCCCAAAAGATCGGGGGCTCCGGGATCTGACAGGTGACGTTCTGACTCTCGACCTGGGCCAAGCGCACTGCCAACGCCCGGGAGCCCGGCCCCGGGACGGCGGTTCGAAGCTCCGGCAGAAGGCTCGACATGGGCGGATACTCTAGGAGTCTCCGAGAAAATCATCGACGGG
This sequence comes from Phascolosoma agassizii, assembly GCA_035593235.1. NCBI lineage: Eukaryota > Metazoa > Annelida > Sipuncula > Phascolosomatiformes > Phascolosomatidae > Phascolosoma > Phascolosoma agassizii. The sequence continues at coordinate 18,846 of JAVJHY011695801.1, forward strand.
AGAGCGCTACCGGCAGTCCGCGGCCCGGGCAGCAGGCTCTGGAGGGGTCGATACTCTCCTCTTCTCATCAGGTCGAGCCGGAGCTGCGCTTGGAGAGAGCATTCATCGGAATGGGATCGAATCTGGGAGATCGGGCCGATCTCCTGGCAAAGGCTCGGCTTGCTCTCGATTCCCTCCCTCAGACCCGACTTGTTGGCAGCTCGAGCCTCTATGAGACGGAGCCCGTGGGCGGGCCCGAACAGGGACCCTATCTGAACGCGGTGGTCGAACTGGAGACCCGCCTGGAGCCCGAAGAGTTGCTCGGTGCGCTGCTGGGGATCGAACGAGGGGCGGGGAGGGTTCGCGCAGAGAAGGATGGGCCGCGCTGCCTCGATCTCGACCTGCTCGTCCAGGGCGACGAGCACCGGACCACACCCAAGTTGACGCTCCCCCATCCGAGGATGAGGGAACGCGCTTTCGTGATGGAACCTCTCTCCGAGATTGCGCCTGCCGTGCTTCACCCCACTTGCGGCTGCTCCTTTGCCGAGCTGGCCGCGCGCGTTCGAGACCCCGAGGCGGTGCGCCTCTATTCGAGTGAAGAAGGAGACCCGAGATGGCCATCGTCGCCGTGAGCATCGCGCCCACCGGGGCCGGAACCAGCGTGGGTGCGTATGTCGCTCGCGCACTGGAGGTCGTGCAGGATCAGCAAGCCGTGCGTTTCGAGATCGGCTCGATGTTCACGACCCTGGAAGGTGACCTGGACGACATCATGCAGCTCGTCCGAGAAATGCAGGAAGCCGTGTTCGCCATGGGCGCCGACCGCGTCGGCACGGTCCTCAAGATCGACGATCGCCGCGACAAGACGGCCACGATGGAGGACAAGCTAGCTTCCGCTCGCCGACACCGGCCCACCTAACGCGAGCCACCGACCGATTCTTCCACGGTCGGTGAACGCTGGCTTGTCCGATAGGTCCGGCGTTCTGAGTTGAGCCGGTTCTTCGGTATCTTCGCCGAAAACATGCGAAATCCTGCGCTCTGCTGCTTCGGAGCCACTCCATGCCCGCCACGCCCAAATCTCGGCCGTCACCATGCGGCTGGTGCCCTTCTTGTTCTTGCTGAGCCTGGGTCTGATCCTCGATCGTCTCTTCGCCGGTCGATCGCGGGAGTCCAAGCTTACCCCGCCTTCCGGCGCGAACTAAGCTGGAGGGATGAGCTGGACTTGGATCGTCATTGCGCTCGGCGGGTTGATCATCCTGGGTCGAGCCCCTCTGATGATCGCCCCGAAGCGCGCCCTGACCTGGTCCGAGGAGAGCGTCGCAGGTCTCTTGGGCACCGACCTCCGTGTCCGGGTTCTGGGCCTCGTCTACCTAGCCATCGCCGCGGCCTGCTTGAACAGCGTGGGTGAGCCAGGGGCGGGTCTTTTCCTCGTCCAGGGTTTCGGATGGTTCTGCGCCATCGCCGGTGTCTGGACGCTCGTTGCACCCTCACAGTTTCGAGACGTTGTGGCGTCGGTGATCCAGATGCTGAGGGAACTAGGCCCGTCGTGGGCTCGAGGATTCGGCGCCTTTTCGGTCGGAATAGGCGTGTTGTTGATCTACCTGGGCACGCGGGCTCTCTAGCGTCGGGCGTCGAAGCGCGAGAGCGGTGTGTGTCTTTCTTCTAGTACTCGTCGTGTCGTTTCGGCCAGGAGTAGGTCGGGTCCTGCGGCCAGCCCGGCGGCGACTCTTCCCAGGCTTCTTGCCGGCCGAACGGAGTCAGGTCGAGATAGGTCCAGTGGCTTCCCAAGTGCTCCACCCCGCGGTCGCCGGTGAAGTAGGTTCGGCACACTTTTTCGCCTTCTCGAAAGAACACGCTGATTCCGTGCCAGTCCTCCCCGGCTACCAGCACGCCCATGTCCGTGTTGAACGCGTCCGTGGCCGTGGACACCCACGGAAGATCCCAACCCATACGTTTCTTGTACGCGTCGAGCTTCCCGATCGCCGCCCGAGATGCCAACACGATCGAGACGTCCCGGGCATGGAGATGTGCGGGATGACTCACTCCATCCACGAGCCAAGAACAACCGGGACAGCCTTCCTCTGAGTCTGGCGGATACATGAAGTGGTAGACGATCAGTTGCCGACGTCCGCCAAACAGATCGAGAAGACTAAGCTCGCCACCGGGTCCGTGGAATCGGTAGTGGGCATCGACCTCGACCATCGGAAGCTGCCGCCGTTCGGCGCTGACTGCATCCCCTTGGCGGGTCAAGGCCTTCTCTTTGATCCTCAACTCGTCCAGAGAACGCTGCCATTCTTCCAGCGAAACGATCTTCGGAACGGCGTTTCCCGTGGTGTCGTTCATCGGGGTCATCTCCAGTTGGTTCTCGGCGCCTGCTAGGACGGGACGATAGAACCCGACGGAGTTCGGCGCTGGCCTGGTGCGACGGCCAGCCCTAACCCGCGAGCGGCTCCACGATCTCCTTCGCGAACTGTTCGAGGACCGCGTCGTCACCGCCCTGGATGACGATGTAGTTGATGCCGGTCTCTTCGCGTTGGCGCTCCAGGCGATCGCGTATCTCCTGGGCAGAGCCCGTCAGGAAGAGAGGACATTCCGCGACCTGTTCCGGCGTCATGCCCGAGCTCTTCGCCAGGGCACCGCGCAAGCCCGACGGATCGTCCGTGATCGATGTGACGAAGGTGAGCGAGTTGAACTCGATTGCGTCGGGGTCGCGGCCCGCCGCCTCGGCGCCCTCGCGAACCCAACCGATCTTCTCGCGGACACGTTCCGGCGAACTGTCGGCGGGTGTTGCGGCCGTGACCTTGCCTTCGATCATCTTCGGGTTGATGCCGACGATGTCCGCATGTCGGCCGGCCAGGCGCAGCAATCTCGGCCCCCCTCCGCCGATCAAGATCTTGGGTCGGCCGTGGCCCTCCAACTCGGCCGCTCTGGCAATCTCCTGGGTCGAGTAGTGCTCGCCCTGAAACGTCGTGCGCTCATTGTCCCACATCGAGGTGATGATCTGCAGCGCCTCGTCCAGCCGAGAGATGCGGACCCCCGGACGGTCGTAAGGAATTCCCGCCTCGACATAGTCGGTCTCCATCCAGCCGGCGCCAATACCGAACTCGTGGCGCCCGCCGGACATGAGGTGAAGGGTGGCCGCGGCCTTTGCGAAGACGACAGGATGCCGATAGTCGACGTCGTAAACGAGGGCACCGACCTTGAGGCGCTCGGTCACCGCGGCAATCCCCGATAGTGCTGTCGTCGGATCCCACTGGGTGCCGAAGTGGTCCGGTAGGAAGATCGAGCCGTAGCCCAAAGATTCGATTCGCCGGACATCAGCCTGCCAGCTCTCGGGGGGAAGCTTGCCGACTTGGACACCGAAACGGAAGGGGTGAGCCATGGGGTCTCCTTGGTAGGGCGGGAACTCTGGATACGTCAAATCGAACGGTCGCGCGAAACTTCAGGCCCAGTCCAAATGCGGGATTCCCCGAATGACTGCCCAGCGAGCCATAAAGATAGGGAAGGTCAGAACGGAACCCCGTAGCCGGAGGGGCTCAAGACCCTGCTCGGCTAATGGAAGGCCCGGCAGGGTCGGAGCCAGGCCAGAAGAACAGCCGCGAACACGAGACCGAAGTAGAAAGTTGCCGCGTCAGTGGCTCGAAGCGGAACGCCTGTCTCTTGCCAAGAACAACAAGCCCCCCAGAAGAAGCATCCCCACCGACGGCTCTGGCGTGGGGCCAGGGGGGTAGCCCCCGAAGCCGCCAAACCCCCCGAAGCCTCCGCTGCCGCTGCCGCCGCCATTGCTAGGGCAGCCCGGTACACCCGGGGCGCTGCAGAAATCCCACTGCCACATGAAGGCTCCCGCAACGTCGAGGTTTCCGGAGGCGGTGGTGCTGTTCAAGAAGTGGTTCACCTGGACCTGGGTGAGGATGTTGGCCAGCGTATCTGCCGAGTAACCGGCAGCGCCCAAGGCGCCCCGTTGTCCGGTCACGCCGCCTGCGCCCGCGATCTCGATCAAGGTGGTGTTGGGGTTTGCGGTGACGGTCGTGGTCGCGGAGTCGTCGCCAGGGATGTCACCGACGTCGTAGTCGAATACGTTGAACAGGCGGCCCGTGATGATCGGAAACGGGGACGCAGGAGCCAGCAGCCGCGAGATCGCCCCGGACCAGGCGAGGTCTGGCAGTCCGTCGGGTCCGACGGCTGAGATCCCGTAGGTGAGATCGAGGACGAAGGTCTCATTGAGGAAGCTGAAGCTCGAATTCAGCGAGTCTTGGCTCGTGCCATTGCTCGTCTTCGTGAAGTTGGTGAACTCGTGAAGCACGTCGAAATCAGGGAGATACAGGAACCACCCCTCGTGGGTGTGACGGTTTCCCGGAAACAGCGGGTGGTCGACCGCCGTGTTCTGGAAGGGTGAGGTGACGCTGATGTCGGTCACCCAGTCGAGAGTTCCTTGCCCATCGACCAGGTCGACGGTCACGGAAGAGGCCGGGTTCGCAAATAACAGAGCAGCGACGGTCAAGATGCAGGCCGCAAGCCAACGCATGATCGAATCCTCGATGTAGCGGGATCGCAGAGCCGAATCGCAGGCACACTGACGGGCCAGCCGCTTCCCAGGGCTCGACCAGCGTACCCGGAACTCCGGTCGAAACTCAACCCAAAAGGGGGCGGCAGCTAGCGACGAGTTCGGGCTCGCAACCGCGCTTCGGTTGCATCAGCAAGGTCGGTCGCGATCTCCCCTTGGGGCTTCGATCTAGAGTAGGCCGCAGTCTTCGAGTTGGGCTCGAAGGCCTCGCAGGGTTTCGGGGTCGCCCGCGCGCTGCGCGTCCGAGCGTGGGGTTCGCCCGGCCCCGGACGCCACGCCCCGCAGGCCGACGCCCATGCGAAAGCCCTCCGGAAAGTCTGCGGCGCCGAAGAAGGCGTCGAACAGGCGGGTGATCTTCATCTGCACGGGCTTCGCCTCCTCGAACTTGCCTGCCCTGGCTAGTTCGAAGAGCTGCCGAGTCAGCTCCGGTGCCACACCGCTGGTCGCGTTGGTGCCGCCATCGCAGCCCATCTGGAGCATCGGAAGCAGGCAGGCGTCCCAGCCCGTGAGGAAGCCAAAGTCGGGTCGCGCTGGTCGGATGGCATCGATCATGCTCATCATGAAGGGGACGTCGCCGGAGGAATCCTTGATGGCCACGATTCGCGGGTGTTGCTCGGCCAGTCGTCGAACCGTATCGAGGTCGATCGGCGAGGCGAACATTGGGATGTTGTAGAGGGTGACATCGATCGGCGTGTTGCGACCGATCTCGTCGAAGTAGGCGTACACGCCCTCGCTCGAGACCGCGTAGTAGAAGGGCGAGACGATCGCGACGGCGTCGGCGCCGAGTTTCGCGTAGTGCTCGCACGCGGCGAGGGTCTCCCGCGTGTTGGCCTCCGCCGCTCCCGCCAACACCGGCACCCGGCCTGCCGCTTGTTCGATCACGATCTCGATGATGCGTCGGCGTTCTTCCGCGGTGAAGCGGGTGAATTCGCCGGTGGAGCCGTTGGGGTAGAGGCCATGGATGCCCCGCTCGATCAGCCAATCGACGTAGCGGCGCAGTCCGCCCTCGTCGATCTCGCCTTCGGCACCGAGGGGGACGATGTTGGGGCAGTAGATGCCCTGGAAACGGGATTGGGAGCCAATAGAGGGGGAGTTCATAGATTCGCAGTTATGGATCGGAAGTTCATGATGTCGATTCTATCGTAGGAGTCGTTAGTCGGAGGCATTCGTGTCGAGCTGCAGCCCATAGAAGCGAGCCGCGTTCGCCCCGAGGATCGCGTCGCGCTCCGCCTCATCAAGGTCGCTCAGCAAACCTTCCGTAACCTGCCGCCAGCGAGCAAAGCCGCCGGCCACTTCGACGACGGGCCAGTCGCTTCCCCACATCAGCCGACGCGCACCGAAGGTCTCGAGTAGGTGCATGACATAGGGGCGCAGGTCGTCCACCTGCCAGTCGGGCGCGGCTTCGGTAACCAGCCCTGAGAGCTTGCAGAAGCAGTCGGTCTCCACTGCGAGCCTCTTCATGGGTTTCGCCCACGCCTCGAAATCGCCGGCGGCGATGTTCGGCTTGGCGCCATGGTCGATCACAACCCGGAGATCCGGGTGCCGTTCCAGAAGGGTTCGCAGTCGCGACAGATGGCGAGGAAGAACCAACGCATCAAAGCGGAGGTCCAGCTCCACCAGCGTGTGGAGGCTAGGGTTGAGATCGTCCCGCAACATCCAGTCGTCGTCGGGAAGGTCCTGGATCATCGGCCGGATGCCGCAGAACTTCTCGTGGCTGGCGAGTTCGCGGAGCGTGGTGCTCGCCGCCGGATCTTCCAGGTTCACCCATCCGACCACCCCGGCGACAGTGCGAGAGGCCTCGGCCAGCCCGATCAGGTAGCGGGTCTCGGCCACGGTGGGCGCCGCCTGTACGGCAACGCTGTGCGTGATGCCAGCCTGCGAAACCAGCCGATCGAGATCGGCCGGTCCAAAGTCGCGGTACAGGACGGTGTTGTCCGGGGTGAGCCAATCGTAGTCCCCCCGTGCAAGGCTCCAGAAGTGCTGATGGGCGTCGATCTGCGGCTTCGCCATTGCCCGATTGTATTTGAAGCCGGGTCTCGTTGACAGACGCGCCAGCCCTCGGCCAGAGTCCTTCCATGCCCACACGGATCACCGCGCTGCACGCCCACGATGTGCGCTTTCCCACCTCCGACTTCTCCCATGGCTCCGACGCGATGAATCCCGATCCGGATTACTCCGCGGCGGTCGCGATCGTCGAAACCGACGATCCGACTTTGACCGGCCATGGCCTGACCTTCACCATCGGCCGAGGTACCGAGATCTGCGTCGCCGCCATTCGCGCCTTCGAAGACCATGTCGTTGGACGGGATCTGGATGCGATCGAGGCGGATCTTGGTGGCTTCTGGCGATCGCTGGCCGGCGACAGCCAACTTCGCTGGCTGGGTCCCGAGAAGGGCGTGATTCATCTGGCCCTGGCCGCGGTCGTCAACTCGGTATGGGATCTTCTTGCCCGTCGAGCGAAGAAGCCGCTCTGGAAGTACTTGGCCGATCTCACGCCCGAGCAGATTGTTGCGGCGATCGACTTCCGTCATATCTCCGACGTGCTTTCTCGGGAAGAAGCCCTGGCCATGCTCGAAGCGAAGCAAGCGGGCAGGGCGGAACGCGAAGGGCATCTACAGCGCGAGGGCTACCCCGCCTACGTCACGTCGGCGGGTTGGCTGGGATACGACGAGGATACGATCCGTCGCCGCTGCCGCGAGGCGATCGCCGAAGGCTGGAACCACTTCAAGATCAAGGTGGGCGGTGACCTCGAAGACGACCTGCGGCGTTGCCAGTACGTACGCGAAGAAATCGGTCCCGAACGCAAGCTGATGGTTGACGCGAATCAGGTCTGGGAAGTCGACCAGGCGATCGCACACGGGAAGGAGCTTGCGCGCTTCGACCTCTGGTGGATCGAAGAGCCGACCAGTCCCGATGACATCCTCGGCCACGCTCGCATTGGCGAAGCCCTCCGGCCCATCCGCATCGCCACCGGTGAGCACTGCCACAACCGCATCATGGTCAAGCAGCTGCTGCAGGCCAAGGCGGTGGACATCCTCCAAATCGACGGCTGCCGCCTCGGCGGCATCAATGAAGTGATCGCCGCAATCTTGTTGGCTGCACGCTTCGGTGTGCCGGTATGCCCGCATGCCGGCGGTGTCGGGCTCTGCGAGCACGTGCAGCATTTCTCGGCTTTCGACTACATCTGCGTCAGCGGAAGCCTCGAGAATCGAATCACCGAGTTCGCCGATCACCTGCACGAGCACTTCGTGCATCCGGTCGTCATGCGCGGCGGCCACTACCGGCTCCCCGAAGCCCCGGGTCTCGGTGTGGAATTCAAGCCGGAGAGCCTGGCGGACTTCAGCTTTCCCGACGGCCCGGTCTGGAAGGGGCGCTGAGATAGACAGCCAGGCTAAGACCACGAGTCGATCCGGCGTGCCTGGAACGAGCCCGGTTTCTGCGGTTCAATAGGAACCCAGAATCGAGAGGAGAACGAGAGACATGTCCATCCAAGGTGGCTGCTACTGCAAGGAAGTCCGTTACGAAGCCGGTGATATCGCCATGAAGGCACAGTGTTTCTGTCGCGAATGTCAGTACATCACCGGCGGAGATTCTCTTCTCGTCATCGGCGTTTCCGAGGACAGTTTCAAGGTCACGAGCGGGGCTCTCAAAGCCTTCAAGCGGTCCGACCTCGAAAACGGTGTGACCCGTGAGTTCTGCCCGAACTGCGGAACCCACGTCACGACCCGTCCGATGCCTGGTATGCTCATGATCAAGGTCGGCACCCTCGACGACCCGTCGGTCTTCGAGGGTCCGCAGATGGCGATCTACACCTGCGATGCCCAGAACTACCACAAGGTTCCGACCGAGATCCCGACCTTCGAGAAGACACCGGGCTGAGCTTCCCCCACAAGGAGAGACATCAAGCTCGTGTCAGGGTGCTCTCGAACCCTTGTCGGCCGGCCCACCTCATCGCCTTGCTGGTTCGGCTCCGGTCCTCCGCTTCATCGTGCATGCTCTGATAGATGCTCGAGTAGGAGTCGAGTCATCTGTTCTGGCGCCGCCTGCAAGACCGGCTGGTGGACGTCTTCGAGAATCTCCAGTCGGTAGGGGCCCTTCACCCACTTCGCGTTGGCCTCGATCGAAGCGTTCGCGACGTTCTTCGAGCCCGTGGGCCAGATGAACATCGTGGGCATCGGAACCGGATCGAGGCGTTCCCGCATCCAAAGCGGGATGGCGCGGTAGTAGTGGTAGACGGCGCGCAGAGCTTCGTCGCTGTCGAGCGCCTTCCGATACGGAGCGCTCTCTTCGGGTGACACACCTTGCGTCGCCAACATCGCTTCGAACATGTCGCGCTCGTTGCCCTCTCGGGCGGACTCGCGGATGTAGTTGAACTTCGCGCCCTGCCCCTCCGTGCTTGTCGCGGTCTTCGACCTGCCCTCGGCAAGGGCCCCCGGATGGGGAATGTTGATGCAGACCAGCGACGCAACGCGATCGGGGTGCCTCGCGGCCAGCCACCAGGCCATGGTCGCGCCGATGCTCGTACCCATTAGATGGAAGGGGCGACCCGCATGGCCGAGCGCGTCAGCAATCGAAAGGACATCCTGCGCATGCTCCTTCACGTGGTAGGCCTCGACGCCCTCCGGCCGGGCGCCTGGGCAGAACCCGCGCAGGTCCGGCGCCACGGCGCGGAACCCCATCTCGGCCATCGCGGGAATCTGGTGGTGCCACTCCCAGCGGTTGCGGGGCAAACCGTGCAGCAGGAGCAACAGGGGGCCCTCTGCGGGTCCGTCGACCAGGGCCTGGAAGGTCATGCCCCGTGCTTCGATTTCGATGTCTTGCAGGATGGTTCCCCTGGCGCAACGTCTTGCAGGTGTGAACCGCCCAGACGATCCGACGGTACTTCTGCACAGGCGGCTTCGGCTCAGACGGGGGGCTTGATCCGGTAGCGCAGACGCAGCTTCTTGAGCCCCACCACGAAGCTCGAGTGGATCTGCTCCGGCTCCCCCACCAGCTCTGCCGAGTCCATGCGGCCAGCGAGTTGCAACCAGAGCGCTCGCTGGGAGCGGCGCGCAAGATTGGCGCCTAGGCAGAAGTGCTCGCCGATCCCGAAGCCGAGGTGGGGATTGGGGCGGCGGTCGATGCGGAACGCGAAGGGGTCGTCGAAGACTTCCTCGTCACGATTCGCGGAGGCGTAGAACATGACCACGGTGTCGCCGGCTCCGATCCGCTTCCCGCGGAGCTCGTAGGCTTCATTTGCAGTGCGCTTCATGTAGTTGACTGGTGACGTCCAGCGAACGACCTCCTCGACCGCCGACTCGGCCAGCTCGGGGTGCAGCTTGAGCCGCTCGAACTGGTCGGGATGCTGGAGGAAGGCGCGCATGCCGCCGACCAGCGCGTTCTTGGTCGTGTCGTGGCCGGCCGTGAAGGTGATGAGGTAGTAGCCGACGGTCTCCATCATTCCCATCGGCTCGCCGTCGATCGTGGCGTTGGCGAGCAGACTCGCGAGGTCGTCCGTGGGTTTCGCACGGCGATCCTGGATGATCCGGTCGAAGAGCTGGTAGAGTTCGAGACCGAGATCGCGGATCACCTGCTCGCGGTCCTCACCTTGGCGCTGCAGATCCGGGTCGTCGAGGGCGAAGAGTTCGTTCGTGAGCCGCAAGATGTCGGGCTCGCTCTCACGAGGCACGCCTAGCATCTTCGAGAGGATGCGCAGCGGGTGGGCCGCAGCAACCTCGCTCGCGAAGTCGCACTCGCCTTCGCCGCTCTCGCCGGCGAGTTCGTCGACGATCTGCCGAGCGCTCGTATCGATCGCGGCGTCGAGAGCCTGGATCGCCCGCGGCGTGAAGATCGGGCTCGCGATCTTGCGGTACTCGCGATGTTCGGGTGGGTCCATGTTGATGATCTGGCGCATCGCGCCGAAGCCCTCGTTCTCTTCAAGGAGCGCCTGCTGGCTCTCATGGATGAGCGCGATGCCGGGCACCGATGAGAACTTGTCTGGTTGCTTCGAGATCTCGCAGATGTCGACGTGCCGAGTGATCGCCCAGAAGGGCTCGAAACCCTGCGTGTGACAGTGGTGGACAGGGGACTCGGCACGAAGACGCGTCCACAGGTCGTGGGGAACCCCCTTCTGGGCGTAGGCGTGGTTGCTGATCAGTTCACGTCCGTCGGTGATGGACAAGGGCTCATCGGCCGGCCGGCTGCGCGATCCCGAAGAAGCGAGCGGCGTTGCCGCCAAGAATCTTGGCGCGCTGGTCGTCCGTGAGGTCGCCCATGGTTCGCTCGATGGCTGCTGCCGAGTGAGGCCAGGTGCCCTCGTGGTGGGGGTAGTCGTTGGCCCACATGAAGTTGTCGACGAGGTCATGCTCCACCGCGAGCGCGAGGCCCGAGCGGTCCTCGCCGAACGACGAGTAGCCCTGCCGGCGGTAGTAGAAGCTCGGCGGTTCCTTCAGGTCGGGCGACACCCACATGCGGTGCTTGTAGAAGGCCTCGTCCATGACTTCGAGCAGCCACGGGACCCAGCCGATGCCGGCTTCGATCGTCGCGAAGCGCAACTTCGGATGCCGCTCGAGCACGCCTGAGGCGCACAAGTTCGCAACCGGTTCCTGGCTCGCTGCACAGCAGTGGACGGCGTAGTTGATGACCGCGCCGCCCGGGCCGGAGGAAGCGCGCGGGTCGCGCCCGGTCGAGACGTGAATCGTGAGGGGAAGGTTCAGGTCCTCGATCGCCGACCACAGCGGCTCGAACTCGGGCTGGTTGTAGTTGCGGTGGTCCATCCCCGTTGGCCCGTATTCGGGCTTGCACGGGATCGTGATGCCACGGAAACCCAACTTGGCAATGCGTTCGAGCTCCGCGATCGCCGCGTCGACGTCGATCGTCGGGATCATCGCCATCGGCAGGATGCGCTCGTGGGGGCCGTAGTCCTCGAGCGCCCAGTCGTTCCAGGCGCGGCACATCGCCATGGCGAAGCCGGCATCCTTCGTGCCGAAGCTGTGCATTCCCTTGTTGGGGAACACGATCTCTACGTCGACGCCATCTTTGTCATGGTCGGCGTTGCGCTCCTCCGGCGTGTAGCCCGTCTTGTTGCGCAGGGTGTCTTCGTCGCCCCAGTCGGTCTGGTCGGTGCGGATCTTCCAGGGCCGATTGCCGTCGGTGATGATGTAGGACTCGCCGTCACGCACCTCGAGACGCGGCAAACGATCCAAGTAATCCGGATCGATGCGCGACTTCACCCAGCTTCTCGGCTCGTTCGCGTGGCAGTCGGCCGACACCACAAAATATTTGTTCGGGTCGCTCGCACGCGCGGTGCGTGTCCACCCCTCGGCGCCCGGAGTCTCGGTTCGTTTCGCTAGCGTGGTTTCGACAGAAGGCATCTTGGCTCCTCGACTCGTGATCAGGCGGTGCCGGGAGGCCGGCCACCGCTTTGGGGTGTTGCGCTTTGCTTCGTCGTAGTGGGTGTGAATACCGGTAGCAGCATGTCGGTGTCATCGATCGGTTCGAATCTAGCCTCGACGGCCATGCCGACCTCGACACCGGCCAGGTCACAGTCGACGAGGTTCGTGACCATGCGCGGTCCCTCTTCCAGTTCGACGATTGCGACCACAAGCGGCAGATGCGCCGCGAACACCGGGTGTGGGGCGCGATGCGCGACCGTGTAGCTATGGAGAGTGCCGCGCCCCGAGACCGGCGCCCACGAGAGCGAAGACCCACCGCAATCCGGGCAGTGGGCGCGCGGAGGGAACGGCCGCAGCCCGCAACTCCCGCAGCGCTGCAGCGCCAGTTCACCGCGGCGTGCGGCATCCCAGTAAGGCGCCGTCAGCTCGGAGGTGGGCGGGATCAGCCGAGCGGTCATCGCTCGGCTCCGAACACGAGCCCGACTTCCTCGGCGATGATCCCGCCGTTGCCATGCGCGTAGGCAAGCTCCAGGCTCTGCACCTGGCGGGCGCCGCCGCGGCCCTGAATCTGACGGACGGCTTCGGTGACGTGGCTCATGCCGCCGGCCATGCCGGCCTGGCCGAACGAGAGCTGGCCCCCGTGGGTGTTCAGCGGGAAGTCCCCCGCCCAGGTCAGGTCGTGCGACTCAACGAAGGCGCCGGCTTTACCCGGCTTGCAGAAACCCGCCTCCTCGAGAGTGAGCAGGACCATGATCGTGTAGCAGTCGTAGAGGGAGGCGAGGCCGACGTCCGAGGCTTGGATGCCCGCGCCCGCGAACGCGGCACGGGCCGCGACCCCGATGCCGGTCTCACCGAAGTTCGGCGCCTGCGCGAGCGAGGAGTGTGTGACCGCTTCGCCCGCTCCCAGGAGCCACGCGGGGGGCTGGGCGGCAGCGCCGACCCGGTCGGCTGCGGTGACGACCAGCGCTGCGGCACCGGCTGCGGGCATCACGATCTCGAGCATGTGAAGCGGCTCGCAGATCACCTCGGACGCAAGCACATCGTCGATCGAGAGGGGCTGGTCGTGGAAGATGGCTGCCGGGTTGGCATTGGCATTGCGACGCTGATCGACGGCTACCTTCGCCCGCTGGGCGGCGCTGAGCTCGTACTGGTGCGCATAGCGCGTCGCGAGCATCGCGTAGCCGACATTCGCGCCTAACATCCCGTAGGGGGCATCGAACTCCGCCTGAGGGGAGCGATCACGCCCGGACGATTTCGAGCCGGGGAGGCGGCCAGCACGGGCCTGTGCGTCGCCGTTTTTCGCAGGGCCCGCATCCCTGCGACGCCGTCGCGTCCCCGTCAGGCATAGACAGGTCGTGCACATGCCGGCACCGATCGCGGCCGCCGCGCGCCACACCATTCCGGCCCCGGTGGCGCCGCCCAAATCGACGAGCTCTGCGAAGTTCGGACGAAGTCCCACGAACTCAGCGACGGTGGCCGGAACGAACCCCGGGAGCCCACCGATGGGATGGACGAGCAAGCCGTCCACTTCGGCGCGGTCGATGCCTGCGTCGACCATCGCCTCGATCGCGACCCCGCTCAGCAGGTCAAGGTTCGTCTCTTCCCCCGTGTATCGCTGTGGCGCTCGCTCGGCGAGGCCGACCACGGCGGCGACCCCTCGCAAGGACATCAGCCCCAGCTCCCGGCGCGCCGGCGGCCGACGGGAACGGGAAGGCCTTCGTGCGGCTCTTCCTCGGCGGACGCGAAGCTCATGGGTCCGGCTCCCAGTGGATCGAAGGATCTATTTAGTATCATAGTTAGACGAATGCGTCCATGCGCGAAAACTCCGGACGCGCGAGAGGGCTGTTCACCGGCGTCTCGACGGCACCGACAACCAGGCGATTCACTCCAGCACGCCTGCCGCGGCCAGCTCAGCCACGCGGGCGTCGTCGTAACCCAGGAGCTCCGTGAGGATCTCCCAGTTGTCGCGCCCGAGAGTGGGTACGCCGCGGCGGATGCGCGCCGGTGTGCGTGATAGCTTCGAGCGCGTGTCCTCGACGATCGTGTAGGCCTCGGCCGATTCCAGCCGTACGAAGTGTTCGCGCGCTTGGAGCTGCGGGTCGACACACGCGGCGGCGCTGTCCTGGACCCGGTGACACGCGACCCCAATCTTCTGGAGCCGCGCCTCGAGCTCCGCTCCTTCGCGCTCGTGGGTAAGCTCGGCGAGCGTTGCATCCAAGGCCTCGGCGTTCCGTTGGCGCTCGCCCGCGGTCGCGAAACGCGGGTCGCTCGCGAGCGAATCCCGACGCAGGACTCCACAAAGACCCTGGAAGCTGTCGTCGGTTTCGACCGCGATTGCGATCCAGCGGTCATCCCCTCCAACCGGGTAGCAGCCATGCGGAGCGAGGATGTCGTCCCTGTTTCCCCGACGCGTGGGGTCGGCGTCGTTGATGAGAGCGTCGAGCATGTCGGGAGCGAGGAAGTGCAGTGACGCCTCGGCCTGGGAGAGATCGAGATGCACACCTTTTCCGGTGCGGTCCCGCTGGTCGAGGGCGGCCAGGATGGCCGATGCCGCGAACTTCGGGGTGACGTAGTCCGTGTAGGCCCCATACGGTCCGGATGCCCGGCGGTCGGGCCAGCCTGTCATCTCGTGGAAGCCCACGATCGCGGCCGAAAGGTTACCGTACCCCGAGAAGGTCGAGAGCCGGCCGGTCTGACCCATAAGGGAAGTGCTGAGCATCACGAGGCTCGGGTTCACCTCGCGAAGCACGTCGAAACCGAAGCCCATCCTCGCCATGGCACCGGGCGTGAAGGACTCGCACACGACGTCCGCCCGGCGGACGAGGTCGAGCACCACCTCGCGGGCTTCGGGCCTGCGGAGGTCGAGCCCGAGCATCCGCTTGCTCGCGTTGGTGTTGTGGAACAACACGCCGGTTTCCAATCCGAACTTTCGGTCGACGAAGGGCCGTCCGCCCCGGATCGGATCCGGCTTCGACGCGGATTCGACCCGGATCACTTCGGCGCCGTAGTCGGCCAGCATGCGGGTGGCCGCGGGCCCCGCGAGTGCCCACATAAAGTCGACGACTTTGACGCCCGCTAGAGGGAGAGCGGTCCTCTCCGCGGACGAGCCGCCGAGGGCGAGCTTCGAGGAGCCACCCGTCCGCGCCGCGGTGAGAAGCTCCGCCGTGTGCTCACCGAGCCGAGGAGCACGGCGCGCGGGCGGCGGTGTCTGGTCCTTCGCCCGCACGAACGCACCGAGTTGCCGCGCTACCCCTTCTCCGTCGGGCCGCTCAAGGGGTTGGAAGTAGCTCCGGTCGGCGAGCTGGTCGTTCGAGGCGACGTCTCGCAGTGTCCAAGCCGGAGCGACCAAGAGGCGACGCACCATCGCGATCTCGAGGAGCTCGGATTTCGTCTTCGATGCCGTCCACGCCGCGATGGCCTCCTTGGCCTGATCATGGGTCGCAACGGGCTCGGCGCCTTTCCCAATCAACGACGCAATCGCGTTCCAGTCTTTGTCGCGCAGCGTTTCATCGCAGAAGCCGTCCTCGCACACTGCTTCCATCAGTCGGGCCGACGCGGGCCCGAACGCGCGCCCGAAGAGGTGCGTGATCGAGACGTTTCCGTCACGGGCGGGGTACGAGAAGCGGAGCTTGAGCTCGCCGATCCGCCCGCCGCCAGCGGTGCGTGCCCCACCCTCGGAGCCAACCGCCGTCGAGATGATGTCGGATTGCGTCGCGAGCGAGACGGCCTGCTGCGCGGAGATGTCGACGTGCTGTCCGCGACCTGACCGTCTGCGTTCGTGGAGGGCCACGAGTGTCGCCGCGGCAGCTTCGGACCCCGCGTGGAGGAAGGCCTGGGGGACCGACACCCGCAGCGGCGGGCGGTCCTCATCGCCCATCAGCCAGAGTGCCCCCGACGCCGCGAAGACGGTGAGGTCACTTGCCGCCCAGGTCGCCTTGGGTCCCGTCTGCCCAAACGGCGTCACCGAGACGTAGACCAGCGCTGGATTCCGCTGGGCCAGCTCTTCGAAGCCCAGGCCGAGCCGCTGCATCTCGCCAGGTGTACGCGACTCGACGAGTACATCGGCGCCGTCGATGAGCCGCAGGAGCGCCTCCCGGTCGCCCGGCGCCTCGGGATCGAGCACGGCACTGCGCTTGCCCCGGGCGTAGCCCCACCAGAAGAGCGAGTGCTCGGGTTCGCGTGTGGCGCCTGCAAAGGGCCCCTGCCGTCGTGCCCGCGATCCACCGGGAGGCTCGACGCAGACGACATCGGCCCCGAGCTCGCCAAGCACGAAGCCGCAGAAAATCCCGCGCTCGTCGGAGAGATCCAGGACGCGGTAAGGGCTCAACATCTCCATGGCGACTCCGGCCTCCCGTCAAAGCAGGGCCAGGCTCTCTGGGGCTCGAATCTCTCCGCAAACGAGAAGCTATTGCCACGAGCTTGGCCAAAAAACTATGATACTACTTCTGGCCTTGCAAGACGCGATGCGAGGAGACGGGCGTGGGCGTCGTACCGGGTGCCATCTTCGCCGTTCGGGCGCCCCGACTCCTCGAACTCCCGGGAGATTCCTTGGCTGACGAAAACTCCTACAAGCACATCCTGTTTTCCATCGAAGACGGGGTGGCGACGATCACGCTCAACCGTCCGGAGCGGATGAACGCCTTCCACTTCCCGCTCGGGGCAGAGCTAGAGTCGGCCTACTCGCGATGCGACGAAGACGATTCGATCCGCGTGGTCGTCCTCACAGGAGCTGGCAAGGCCTTCTGTGCAGGTGCGGACATGGGCGGCGGGGGCAAGACCTTCGACGATGTGGAGGGCGGCCGGCGCGCGTCCGACCCCGGGCGTGGCGCGGGCCGCTTGGCCGCGTTCCAGGTGCGCAAGCCGGTGGTCGCGGCGATTAACGGGCATGCGATCGGGGTGGGGCTCACCCTGGCGATGCAGTGCGATCTCCGCTTCGTGTCCCGTGAGGCGAAGCTCGCGTTTGCGTTCGTGAGACGGGGCATCATCCCGGAGTTGGGCTCCCACGCGATTCTGCCGCGCGTTGTCGGATTCTCGCGCGCTGCAGATCTGCTGCTGAGTGGGCGCACCTTCCTTGGTGAGGAGGCCGCCGAACTCGGGCTCGCGTCCGAGGCCATGCCTGCGGATGAGGTCGTCCCGCGCGCGCGGGAATGGGCTCGGGACGTCGCGCTGCACGCCGCTCCGGCGTCCGTCGCCATCGCGAAGCGACTCCTTTGGGAGGGCGTCACCGAGACGCCGGGCGAAACGATGGCGAAGGAGAAGCCGCTCCTCGAGTGGGTGGGGAAACAGGCCGACGCGACCGAAGGCGTCAACGCTTTTCTCGAGCGCCGCGCGCCTGAATGGAAGTTACGAGCGAGCACCGACCTGCCTCCCTGGCCCGAGAAGTAGGACGCCCGGATCTCGGAGATCTGCGGGGACGGCATCTGGCCCAGAGCTAGCCGAGCGTCAATCCTCAGGCCAGCCGCACCGGCATGTGCTTGACGGCGCTGATGAAGTTGGACTGGAGTCTCTCGGGGGGACCTAGGAGGCTCACGTTCGGGAAGCGCCGCAGAAATTCCTCGAGCGTGACCTTCATCTCGAGCTTTGCGATGTGGCTTCCCATACAGAAGTGGGTGCCGGTGCCGAAGGCAAGATGCGGGTTCGGGTTGCGCGTGATGTCGAAGGCCTCGGGGTTCTCGAAGACGCGCGGGTCCCTATTGGCTGCGCCGTAGTACATCACGACCTTCTCTCCCTTGCGGATCTCCTGGTCGCCGATCTGCGTATCGCAGACGGCCGTCCTTCGGAACTGCATCACAGGCGACACCCAGCGCAACATCTCGTCGACGGCCTGGGGAAGCAGCGACGGATCGCGTCGCAGCCGATCAAACTGCTCCGGATGCTCGCAGAGGGTCTGAAGCCCGCCAGAAAGCGCGTTCCGGGTCGTCTCGTTTCCGGCGATGATCAGCAGAAAGAAGTTGATCTTGATCATCATGCGCGAGATCGGCTTTCCGCCGTACGTACCATTGACGAGACTGGAGAAGGGGTCTTGAGTGGGATTCTTCCTGCGCGCGCGGGCCAGTAGAGCCGACTGAACGAAGATCTGCAGAAGTGCGAGCCGCGCCCTCCGCAGGTTCGCGGGGCCGGGCTCGCCGAAGCTCATGATGTCATTGGTCCAGCGATAGAACCGCTGCGTGTACTTGTCGGGAACGCCCAGGAAGTTCGTGAGCCCGCGCAGCGAAATCGGTGCCGAGACCTCATCGACGAAGTCGCATTCCGTCTGCCCTTCGAGCTGATCGAGTGTTTCGCACACGATCTTTCGGAAATGCGATTCGGTCTCGCGGACAGCGCGCGGCTTGAACTGCACATTCATGAGGGTGCGCAGCTCAGTATGACCGGGGGGGTCCATCTGGATCAGCTGCTCGCGCGCCATCGCGCGCTCCAAGGGTCGCACTTCATTGAGCGCGGACGTCCCGACAGCCGTGGAGAAGATCTCGGGGTGTTTCGAAACAAAGGTCACGTCCTCGTAGCGCGTGAGAGCCCAGTACCCCGGGCCCGGAAGGAAGACGGGGATCTCGCATTCCGCCTGCCGATGCACCGGCGCCACCTCTCGCAGCATGCGGAAGTACGCGTGGGGAACCTCCGCGCCGAAGGTCTTGGGATCCGATAGATCCACGTCGCCCGGGTGCAGAGCCGCACCAGAAGCGGGCGGTGCGGGGGTGCTCGAGACCTCCACTGCGGTCATGCTTGGATTCCTTCTTTGTCTCGGTGGAGGACGAAGTGCCCGCGTTCTCGGTGGGCGCCGCGCCAGTCAGTGATCGGAATCGACCCAGGCCACGGGTTTTTTCAACTCATCCGGAGCGGTTCGTTCCCAGTAGCGCGACGCAGCCGCCAGCGATTTCTCCATCACTGCGCGCGCCTCTTCTGCCTCGCCGCCCTCGATTGCGTGGAAGACCTTGTCGTAGCTGCGCATAGCGGAGCGCTGTTGCTTTTCGTCCCACGGGGTGCCTCCACCCTCTGACATTCGGTGCAGCGCATCCACGAGAAGAGCGAGAACACGATTTCCGGAAGCCGCCGACATCAGACTCATGAAACGACGAGACATGTCCGTGAAGAGCTCCGCGTCGCCTAGGGCGCCTCGCATTCCCGAAAGCGCCTCGCGCAGAGTGGCGAGATCCTGGGCCGAAGCGTTCTCTGCGGCCTGATAGGCGAGCGTGGGGTAGATCGCGCAACGCGCATCGACCACGGAACTGAAGGATGCATCCGCGAACTGGAGGTGGAGCGAGAGCACGCTCGCGAGGTGCTCGGCACCGGGGACGTTCACGATCGGGCCGCCGCCCGGACCGGCCTTGATACGCAACGCGCCTTGCAGTTCGAGAAAGCGAAGGGCCTCTCGGACGGTCGCGCGCGCGACACCTAACTCCTCCACCATCCTCTGCTCGGAGACAAGCTTGGCGCCGGGTCGCAGCCGTCGCCGTCGGATCTCACTCACGAGTTTTCGGGCGATTCGAATCGCTGCGCGCTCGGGGGTTCGTCGTCCAGTCATCCGGCCGGGCCTCACGGGGTCATACAGTTGGCAACGACCTAACTAGTATCATAGTATGCGGCCCGGTCCACAGGCAACTGGCAAGGAGAGCGCATGTCGATCGCACTTAGCGAAGAGCACCGGGAGCTCGCCCGGGTGGCCCGCGCCTTCCTGCAAGAGCATGATGCAGGGGCGGAATCCCGGGCGCAGCTCGAGGAAGCGGCTGATCGTCTGCCCAGCTTCTGGAAGCAGATGGCCGACCTCGGATGGATGGGACTCCATGTTGGCGAGGCTGACGGGGGCCAGGGCTTCGGTCCATCGGAGCTAGCCATCGTTCTCGAAGAGTTGGGCTTCGCGATGGCCCCGGGTCCCTTCCTGCCGACGGTCCTCGCTTCGGCGATGCTCGCAGAGTGTGGCAGCGATGCAGCGCGCGCCGCGTTCCTGCCTGGCTTGGCGGATGGTTCGTGCGTCGCTGGCGTCGGGTTGGCGGGCAGCCTGGAAGCCGACCGGGGCGGGCGAGTCTCGGGATCGGCCG
Source organism: Phascolosoma agassizii (assembly GCA_035593235.1). NCBI lineage: Eukaryota > Metazoa > Annelida > Sipuncula > Phascolosomatiformes > Phascolosomatidae > Phascolosoma > Phascolosoma agassizii. The sequence goes on from JAVJHY011695801.1 coordinate 38,792, forward strand.
GTCTGGTGCTGGGAGCCGAGTGCGCCGGACTCCTTGTGGTTTGCAGGGGCGATGACGTCGCTCTCTTGCAGCCGGACCAGCCCGGCGTCACGATCACGCTCCAGAAGAACATCGACCTGAGCCGCCGGGCTGCCCTGGTCGAATGCGAAGGCGTGGAGGTGCCAGAGGCAAACCAGCTGCGAGGTGCTCGAAGTGCCCTCGTGCGATGGGCCCGCGCCCTCTCTGCGGCCGAAGCCGCGGGGGGAGCTCGGGCCTGTACCGAGATGGCTACCGAATACGCGAAGGAGCGGCGCCAGTTCGGTCGACCTATCGGAACCTTCGGCCCCGTAAAACACCACTGCGCGAACATGCTGGTCGCCACGGAGCAGGCCACCGCAAGCGCGTGGGGCGCGGCTCGTGTCGATCTCGACAGCGAGCAGCAGGAGCTCGCGGCGGCGACAGCGGGCTCGCTAGCACTGCCGGCCTTCTCGTTCTGCGCAAAGACCAACATCCAAGTGCACGGCGGCATTGGCTACACGTGGGAGCACGACGCTCACCTCTATCTCCGCCGCGCGATGGCACTCGAAGCGATGATGGAACCTGTCGACCAGGCTCGGGAGGACGTCGTTCGGTGGATGTCACAAGGCGTGGCAACGAAAACGACGATCGAACTTCCGCCAGAGGCCGAGGCTCATCGCGCGGAGGTCCGTGCCTTCGTCGAGCAATACCGCACGCTTCCCGAAGAGGAGAAGCGAAAAGGCATCAGCGACAGCGGCTACCTCGTTCCCCACTGGCCGCGGCCCTGGGGTCGGGAGGCGGGGCCGGTCGAGCAACTCGTGATCGAGGAAGAGTTCGCCGGGGTGCGGAGGCCCGACCTCAGCATCAGCGGCTGGAATACCCTAACGATCTCCCAGCACGGAACACCCGAACAGTTGGAGCGCTTCGTCCGGCCCAGCCTCGAAGGCGACCTCGACTTTTGCCAGCTCTTCAGTGAGCCAGGCGCAGGCTCGGATGCCGCAGCGGTCCAGACCCGCGGCGTGAAGGTCGAAGGAGGCTGGCGCGTCACGGGTCAGAAGGTCTGGACCAGCAACGCACATCTGTGCAACCGCGGCTTCGCGACGGTTCGCACGAACGCGGATGGCCCCAAGCACGCCGGGATCACAATGATGGTGATCGACATGCACGGGGATGGCGTGGAAGTACGCCCGCTGCGCCAGATCACGGGACAGTCCCACTTCAATGAGGTGTTCTTCAACGAAGTATTTGTGCCCGACCAAGATGTTGTCGGGCCGGTCGACAACGGTTGGACCGTCGCACGCAGTACCCTGGGCAACGAGCGGGTGTCGATAGGCAGCGGAACTGGCGGGGGTATGGGAGCCGGGGGCCCGGACCTGATCGCGCTGCTCGGCAAGTTCGCGCCGGAGGACCGTGGCTTGGCCCGGCAAGTAGGCGCGGAGCTGGCAGAGACCGAGTCGATCGTTCTCATGAATCTACGAGGCGTGATCCGAGCCGTCGAAGGCTCAGAGCCCGGTGCCGAGGCCAACGTCACGAAGCTGGTGGGTTCGGAGGTCGTTCAACGCAAGGGGGCGCTGGCAGCGCAGATCGTCGGTCAGCAGGCTGCCATCCGCGAGGGAGATGAGAAGAGGGTAGGGAGCTGGCTCCTGGCGACGCTGGGCGCGACAATCGGCGGCGGAACCTCCGAGATCATGCGCAACCAGATTGCCGAGCGCCTGCTCGGTCTGCCCCGGGATCCCCTCATCCATTAGAAGAGTGGCGAAGAACCCAGCCGCTGGGGTTCGCGGCCAGCCGCGCGACCCAGCAGGAGAAGAACGCATGTCCTCGGAGTCGGACGAGAAGAAGACCACGCCCCATCGCATGGTGAAGTGGTCGCCTCCCTATCGACGGGAGACCGTGGAAGAGCCGGAGTTTGACCTCATCGAGATCGAACGCGACGGCCCCATCGGCCGCATCGTGCTCAACACCCCGGAGAAGCGAAATCCGCTGGGCTACGAACGGCTCCTCCAGATCGAGATGGCCGCCAAGCTACTCGAGCTGGACGAAGAAGTTCGGGTCCTCATCATCAAGGGGCAAGGTTTGTGTTTCTCTGCTGGGTACGACATCACCCCGGTGAAGCGGGGGGAGCGGCAGCGCAACATGCCGCCGGGGGGCTACATCCATCCCGAACGGGACAGGATTTGGCAGTCCTACGACATGGAACATGCCCGCGTGTACATGACGCTCTTTGATCTTCAGAAGCCCGTCATCGCGCAGATTCACGGTGCTTGTCTGGCAGGCGCCACCGAGCTCGCAGGGTTCTGCGACCTGCGCGTGGTTGCCGAGGACGCCAAGATCGGATGGCCCGTTGGACGCAACTGGTCGCCGGGCAACCTCCAGTACATCCCCTGGCTCGTCGGCATGACCAAGGCCAAGTACTACATGTTCACGTCGGAGCCGATGAGCGGATCCGAAGCGGCGCAATGTCAGTGGGCCTCTGAATCGGTGCCGGCAGATCAGTTGGAGGCGCGGACTGAAGAGCTTGCCCAGCAGATTGCACTCACACCCACCGATCTCATCATGCTGACGAAGCGCAGCATCAACCGGCAGTTCGAGATCATGGGCTTTCGCACGGGGATCGCGGCGAGCATCGACCTCTTGGCGCTTTCCGGTTTCCGCGACCAAGGGCTCTACGCGTCGCGTACCAAGAAGGACGGGAGCCCTGGCGGGGACGAGTTCATCCTGCGGTCCGAGCGCGACGGTCTCAAGGCGGCGCTCAAGTGGCGCGAGGAGACCTTCGGGAACCGATACCGAGAGGGTGATGGCGACACCGGGCCCGATGAGGACGGGGACTGAGTACACCGCGGGCCCTAGGCGTTAGGCGGACGCAATTACCTTGTACCGGATCGGAAGTTTCTTCAGGCCCACGACGAAGCTCGACTGGATCTGCTCGGGCTCCCCGGCCAGCTCCAGCGAGTCGATCCGAGGCAGGAGTTCATCGAGCAAGGCGCGCTGGGATGCGCGCGCCAGGTGAGCGCCCAAGCAGAAGTGCTCGCCGATGCCGAACCCGATGTGGGGGTTGGGGTTGCGATCGACACGGAACTCGAAGGGATCCTCGAAGAGAGATTCGTCGCGATTCGCCGAGCCGTAGAACATCACGAGGTTGTCGCCTTTGGAGAGCGGCTGGCCATAGAAGTCGAGGTCCTTGGCCACCACCCGCTTCATGTAGTTGACAGGCGAGGTCCAACGGATGATTTCTTCGACCGCGCTAGGTACGAGTGACGGGTTGCGCTTCAGCTTCTCGTACTCTCCGGGATGTTCTGCGAGCGCCCGAAGACCACCGGCCAACGCATTCTTTGTGGTGTCGTGGCCGGCCGAGAAGGTGATCAGGTAGTAGCCGAGGGTCTCCATCATCCCCATCGGCTCGCCATTGACCTGGCCGTTGGCAAGCAGGGTGGCGAGATCGTCCCTGGGCTTTGCGCGACGGTCGGCGATGATCGAGCTGAACAAGACGAACAAGTCCTTC
>JAVJHY011696892.1:0-42267 GCA_035593235.1 Phascolosoma agassizii
GAACTGTTACCGGGGTAATCAACGTATGATAACGCCATTGTTTAATTTTCCTGTCGTTGTGGAAGAGGGTAGCCCTCGTCTATAGCGGCCCCAAAGTTTCGAAGCCCGTGAAGGTTTGGCAGTAGATTCAGTACTGCGTCCTTATCGCTCTCTGTAATGTCACGCATGCCGGGAACCATACCTGCCAGTACATTCTTTGATTGATATACGTTCTTGGCTACTTCAGCCGCAGGGAATGATAGTTGGGTTTGACCAGACGAGCGTGTGTAGGAGAACAGAGCATCTTTACCAAACAAGGTTAGAAGAAAGTCTGTACCAGCAGGTGCAAACGAAGAGAAGGAGGAGCGACCTAATGCCGCCGCCATTTGTCTCTTTGTTGTCATCCTGTCATCTAGCCAATCGTCTTTGTGGCCTATTGAGTTGATTGAGTTCTGAGCAACGTAGGCCATCCAAGCAAATGCCATAGAGGATGTTACTGCTACACCTGACTCGATGTCCCTGTGGTGCAAAGCATGTAGTGTTGAGCGAGTATAGGCACCAGTGATAAAGCTTCGGAATTGGAGAATCATCCTGTACACAAGATTGTTCATCCATTCAGGTATATTACCGGGGTCAGTCTCTTGTACCGCATGTGTTGTCATCCTGAATAAAGCTTGTGTAAATTCATCAAGCTCTTTCGGGTTATCCCACTTATTGAAGTTTGCTCTAGCTATCTTGGAAGTCTTGAAGATTTTAGAGGGAATAGTGTCGGAATACTTCAATATGTTCTTGAACATTCTTTCAGCCATCGCTCTGTCAACACCATAGTAATGAAACCGAGCCTCTTCTTTCTTCCATAGCCTATCCATTCCTCCTTCTTTTGAGGCGCGAACTGCAAAGCCATACATCTTCTGAGTGAAGGTGCGGGCCGCTAACTGCTGGGTGTAATCAGTTACCATAGCCAAGCCTGAGTACTTAGTTGTTATACGCTTACCAACTTGCAATCCATTCGACATTGTTCTGAAGAAGTTCGACATGTACTCTGAGTCATGGTCAAAGAACCTAGCGTGAGCCTTGTTGTTTATACCATGACCACCTGCTATACCTACCGACTCAAACTCAAGCATTTCATTACGCGCATGCTGTCCACCTTTACGGGCGGCCTGTATCATTTCACGCATAACAGGGAACATGCTTCTTGCTAAGTTCAAGGCACCTCCGTAACCTATGGCGTTCCCAAGCTCAGCAACTGACGCCCAGCCTGTTTGTCCCATGTACCGTATGTAGGCGGCATCCATGAATGCTGTAATGTTACGTCCAGCCAATGTTGAGCCTATGTTGTTATAGGGTCTGCCTAGCGTCATGTCAGTTACGTGACTAAGGTTCTTTATCTGGCTATCGATTTCAGACTGCGGCAAGCCAAGGTGGTTACCTTCTTGCTGAATCTTTCCCCAAATATCGTTTAGGTCTGCATCTGCATGCTTCTCAACTCCGATACCTTTGTTAGCTAAAGCTGTTAAGCCTGAGGCTTTCATCATGTACTGGGTGGTGACCTTTTCTATATCATCTTCAACTAAGTCGTAGAAGGATAACTCTTTGCCACCTCTAGGACTTGGCACTGTTACCGACATATCCAACTGCATGCGCCTCTTCAAGTGACTAGGGCCACCATCTTTAGAGGTATCTTTAGTTACTGAGCGTACGATGGTGTCAATCAGGTCGTCTTCAACCCCGGACTCTTTTAGAAGAATGCTTAATGTTTCTGCGTTCTCCATGTTCATATTGAATCCAGTGATGTCTTCGTGACCTGCTCGTTTCTCCATATTAGCTACAACGGCTTCAGCTACCTTGTACATTTGCTCAATGCCATCATCGTCAATAGTCTTACCGTTAATCAATCCTTTATGGAATAAACCGACGATGGCTGGTCTGTTATTCTGGTTGATTGCTTCGCGTATCTTGAGCGGTTGCCACTGTCTGGTGACATAGCTACTATCGAAGTCGACAGCATCTGAGCCATGAACGCCAGCTTCTTTCTGTCTCTTCAGCATTTCTGCATAGAGAGGTCGATAAGCATTGGCACCAGCAATGATGTCAGGGTCGTCATAAATGTCTTCGTGCATCTGTCTGAATACTTTCTTGTTAAAGTCTTCTCTAAGTGCCACCTCACTGAGGCGTCTATCCTTCCATGACGCATTGGCTTTAGACCATTTATCATAGATAGGTTCAACCGCTCGTCTGTGTATTGAAACGAATGACTTCATGTTCTGGCGGGCCAGTGTTGTTATTGTTCCGCCCTTACCCATGACTCCGTTATTTACACCGCCGACACCCTCGTTAACAGTAATGTCTGTCATTCTACGTACGGTCTCCATTTCAGAGCCACGGCCTTTAGATGACACATCAAACCTGATTGGAGCAAAGGCCCCTGCCTCGTCGTTACCCTGAGATAAGATGTTACCTAGCTCTGGTCTATCGGTTGACACGTGTGGGCCTGTGGCCTGCATAGCACCTACTGTACCGGCACGCTCCAATTCGACACCTTCTAATGCCGCAAGTGAGTGACGCTCAATCTCATTGCTTAATGATTTATGGAATGCACCACCGATTGCGCCACCAAATGCCATGCCAAACATAGCTGACTTGAGGATTGTCTCTCCGTCACCTAGTGGGTTTGACTCGTTGAGCGCAGTCTGTATTAATGCATTCTCACCTGCCGCCATCACGCCGTACTTTAAAGCTGTACCTGCGCGCCCTAATCGTTCTATTGTCTGAGCTAATGGAACCACCTTGTTGGGTGTAAAGGCGGCAACACCTACAGCCGCGAAGTTCTCCGGGGCGATGATGTCGAGTCCAAGACGCATGAAGGCACCTTTAACGCCATAGCTAGCTAGATGCTTCTCATTCTCCAGAGCCATCTTTATCTTGTCGGATTTCTTGTTGAAGTCCTCCACGCTGAAGCTACCAGATAGTTTCGGGTAATACTCTTCTGGTACACCTGACTCTTTATACATGTCCTCAGTGGGGCCTTCCCAGCTTCTATCGAGAGGTGTCTCGGAAGTGCCAAGCAAGGTATCGAAGTCCACCCAATCTTGCTCACGGACAGCCTCGAAGAATCCACCTTCCTCTTGGATGGCTTCATTCTTCTTGGCGGTTTCATCAATGAGTTCTAATTCACCAAGCCTAGATAAACCCGGCGCAGGCTTTGGATACGAAGGTATCTGTTGTCCGAAGTCAGATGCCGTTTCTGTCTGTTTTTCTAGTTGGTCAATTTCCATTAATAGTCCTATTTATAAAGAGTGTTGTACCTTTCGTTTAGGTAGTTAGAACTCTTCTTATGTGGTAGTTCAATCTTATCCTGAAGTGCTTCTTGCTCTTTGATGTAAGCAAACTCTTCTTCAAGTCTCGTTTGGTTCCGAATGAACCGAGGGTCTTTCTCGCCGACAAAGTTACGCAGACCATGCTGTGCTTCTTCTAGCTCAGTTACTCTGTCTCTCGCTGAGTCGATACGGTCTCTGAAGTCTTTATACTGAGTGACTTCTTTGGCTTCTAAGGAGCCTGAGTGGATACGGTATCCGTGTGTAAACTCTTCAAGTTCTACTCGACCCATTAACGTGCCACCATTAACAGCGCGCCAGCTACCGGGTTTAACATCTGGAATCAATCTAGTGGGGGTTAATAAAGCATTAGGATGTTTTTCCTTCCAGTAAATCTCTAGGTAATCACCTTCATCATCCAATGCTTCTTGTAGAAACGGAGTGTTGATACCTTCAGTGGATACTGGATACATAGAGTCGCCTATCTTTGTGAATCTACTAGCTACATGCTCAACAGCTTTGTCCATAAGGTCTGGACTCATGCCGTAACCATCGCCATCCATTAGTCTGTAGAATAGATAATCATTTGCCATGTCCTTTGCAAGTCCAGCACCGGGGCCTTCACCGAACTCGTCGTCAATCTTATCCATGAACTCTCGGAATCTCTTAGGGTTACGCTGTAAGAACGTAGCTCTATCGATATCTTTCTGTTGAGTGTCGGCAAGCTTTTGCATTGCTTCTTCCTCTCCATATTGAAAGTTAGATGTCATGTCGTTGAACTGGTCAAACAAGGCGGCCTGCTTAGTATCCGTAAATGTCATGCGGGTGTACTTTGGGTGCTGGTTAGCCATTGTGTGATATAGAGAAGCGGCGGCTTTGAATCCCTCAGGGTTTGCAGGGTCAGCACGTAACAGCATGTTACTGATTTGTGGGATAGCGATACCTGTGTGGGCAACCTTGTCCAACATCATCATAGCTGTCTGAGCAGGGTCTTTAGTTTCATTAAGGATGTTAGTGAACAATCCTTGTACGTAGTCTTCCTGTTCTGACTTCTTGAGCAGGAATAAATCAGAGTTATCTTTAGAGGTTAATGTGTAATCCATAATGGCACCTATGCGACCATCTGCTCTCTGGTCTACACCCATCTTCTCAAGCTTGTTAATCTCACCAATAGTAAGACCAGCTTGGAACATTTCTTCACGGGGTACCGATTCACCACCTTGAACTCGGTCTTGGAATCCAAAGTAGGTACGCACCTTGTCATCACCAGCTTGTGCTGATAACGCTCTGTCTCTAATTTTCTGTGCAGTCTGTTGCCCAGCTTCTACTTTAGATTTGAATTCCTCAGTAAAATAAAGACTTGCGACACCATTCTCACCTTTGTTCTTAAATAGCTCAAAGACTTCTGGATGCCCTTCACCTGTGATTGAGTATGTTTCTGCGGCTGAGAATGCCAATGCATTTAGCTCTGAGTTCTCAAGGTTCATTTCTCTAGCAGACTCAGCGACTTCGCGTAGTGAATCTAAAGTAAACTCTCCGTCCTCACCCATAGCTTCGAAGGCGTCATAGTAAGCTTGGTGCGCTTGGTCTCGAACATCCTTACGAACATTCTCAATCTTCTCAGCAGTGAAGTCGTTACGTAGCTTTTCTTCTGCCTGTCTCACTGAGGCTAAATAACCAACTTTGTAGTCAGTATCATCTAAGCCGTCAATGTCAGCATTTAAAGTGTCGCCAATAAACTTGTTGATATCACCTGTGTCACGGTTGAATTTCTCAGGGTTATTGTAATCAGCTACTAATTGTCTAGCTCTACGTTTACCTGCATTAATTCCTGACTGCTTCATGTAAGCTTGTTGGAACCAAGGTGATTGTTCTGGTTGCATTTCACCTGAAGCAATCTTCTCGTTAACCTCGTCTCTCGACAGTGACGCTTGCTGAACACCTTTTGCTTGCTCATCTTGAACAAAGGCATCATGTCTAGCACCTAGGAACTTGTTGAAGCCCGGTGAGATTGCCTGTAAACCTTGTGCTAATTGAGATGCATTGCTGACCTCAGGTTCCACATAGCGGTCAACAGGGGCCGCATGGACTCCCGGTGCCGCACGTTGGATATTGGTGCGCCCTGATACGTTAGGTGCCACACGTTGTTTAACTTGTTTTACCATTACTTACCACCGTTCTGGGCTACGTTTACATGAGGACGGCCTGAGGCTGTCGGCTTGATTTGGTTCTTGGATAACGGGTTTGCAGATACAATCGCTAGTCCATCACCAACGACACCACCGATAGCGGCTAATGCATTAGGTTGCTGAATAGAGTTCATCTTAGATTGTGATGAAGCGTAAATAGATTGCTTGGTTCGACCATTCTGTTCTGAAGCTCGTCGTCTATTCTCTTCGATGCGTGCTACTGATGTACCTGCTTGGGCCTGAACGTCATTCATTAAAGAGTCGACAACTAAACCGCTGACACCTGCTTCACCCGTGGCAACTCGAAGTTGACCTTGGCGTAACAAGGCTTCTCTGGCTACATCACTCTTATCTTCAAGAGCAGTTCCATCTAGTTCTGCCTGTCGTGCATTTATGTCGTTCATCTGTGCCGCATAGCTGGCATTGAGTGAGTCTTGTTGTGCGCTTGCTGAATTTCTTTGACCAATGAATCCTGTTACCGCTGTTAATGCACTAACACCTAGGGATATCATTTGGAATGTGGACATCGCGGCAGTTGCGGCACCTGCAGATGAAGCAAGTGCTGGTAGAGCGGCTAGGGCTGGTGCGCACATTAGCGTTTCCTCATAAATAAGTTGAAGCGGGCACCGTGGATGCCATACGTTTGCTCCGGGAATAGGATAAAGCCAAGACGTTTAAGCCATAGCTTTGATAATTTGTTTTCCGCATGTACAAAGTTAACGAGTACTGCGTACTGTTCTGACCAGTTGTCGACTACCGTGTAGCTGTTGCGAATGAATTCTGTTCTGAACTTGATGATATTGTCTGTCCCTAAAAGCCAAGGAACTCCCCAGCCGGGAATGGTAGGATGAGGGGCGACACCGAAGATAACCTCGGCGACACCCTCGTGAACTCCTACCCATGTTGTTTCACCATCCACTACGTTTTCTAAAGCCTGCTCTGGTGTGTGTCCAGATGCGAGGTGAATCTCGAGGACATCAGCCGCACGCATGTTGTTCGCGATATGGTCGATGTCCTCTTCAGTAGCGAATCTAACGTGAGGATTTTGAGTGAAACAGTCCGACCCATTCTGCGGATTGGAAGATGCTTGGGAGTGGTGAGTCATTTAGAATCTCTATAGTTACTTGTGTTGAATCCGACATAATCGGGAATTGGAATGACCCTGACGCAATAGGTAGTTCACCTAATACGAAATCGCCTGAACCAAGAACTTTGCCAGTAAATTCATAGGTGTAAGTATCTCTATGTTCTGGAGTTACATTTACCTTGAAGTAACCCGAGTCAGTATAGTTGACCGCCATTTGACGCAACATTAAGCGCCCGTCTCTAATAGCGCTCTTGCTACTGTCGCGCATCATCTGTTCACTAAACCTGTATCTGAATAGGTAAGGTAAGCCTACGAATGCGTTACCGCTTGAGTAGTCCCCTACGGCCTTGTAGGTTGTTGGTGTTACGTTTGTTAATGACATCCGTTTACCAGCGTTAGAACCGTACGTACTTCCTAGAACAGCCTCTACGCTACCTGTATATTCGTAAGGTAATGTCCATGTAGTCATGTTGAGTGCTGAGTCGTATGTACCTGTAAGTTCTAAGCGTCTATCTAGCAGTAGCTTAGCGTTCATCCCTGAGTCTTCTGAACCAGCGTTTAGCGCAATCTTCTCTAGGAATGTACCGTCACTGCGTTGAACTACTAGGTACACATCTGAGTGAATCATTGTTATGCCGAGGATTATGTCGCCATCATCAAATATCCATTTACCCCAAGAAGATTGAACCTTCTCGTCAGCTTGCCAGTAGAACTTGTAGGCCCAAATTACATTGCGTTCTGCAGTTGTCAATCCTAAAAGAATATCTTCGTTGGAGCTTGACGTTAACTGGAATACTCCTTCTGGAATATAGCTGGGAACATGCGCAGTTATATCAGCCGCATCATTAGTTGTTACATCGCCTTGTACGAAATACTCACGAACTGCGGTATGAACACCGCGAGGAACGGTGAAGTATAAGTTAGGGCCTGCACCTACTGGTTTGCATAGCGGACTGGTTTCAAACTCTGTTGATACATCCAATGTTGCTGAACTTGGTGTCAATGCATTAGGTGCTGACAGGATGAACTGCGTCTGCTCTGAGAACAGTATTAACGACCTATCAAATGCAGATGCATGGTAAAGGGTTGATACCTTCGAGTGTCCTGCAGGTGTATCGATAGGGTCTGAATCGATAACTATTGTTGCTGATTCTCTCCAGAAATTAAAGTCACTGGCTGGAGCGGCTGAGAGTATTACGTTCTCACCTGCTAAGAATCCCAAGCGGTTCCTGTGGAGGAATACATCTTGTACTGGACGACCAATAAAGCTTGGTTGTAAGGCTGACTCAACGTCACCTACAGTTCTGTCTGACCAATCAATAACATTGAAGGTGAACGTACCATCTGCATTTCTGATTAACTGGTGAGGCATTGTGGTTGCATCGAAGCTGTATTCTATTCCGGGCTTAACAGTTTCTTCCCATGTGCTACCATTCCATGCAACGTAGTAGTTGTCGAATGTATTGTTAGGGTCGCCTTGTATTTCCCATACATCGTTAACAGTCATGCCTGATGTTGGTAAGCCACTGAACGTCTGCTCTGAACCTTTAAATGTACCGCCTGACGTTGAGGTCAGCATTTCTGTGGTAACTGTTTTATTCACAATGAACGTGAAGTCAGCTACCGTCATGATTGCTAGGTCTTGTCGTGGGTCGGTACAGTTTAGATAAGCGGAGGAGGCTGTCATCGTCACGGTCTTAGCGACACCTGATAAGTCATTAACGGTTATCGTCCCATTACCGAGCATGACAACATAGCGTTCTGTTGTGTCACGGTTAATGAAGTGAACGTGTCTCGTGCTGTCACTGAGTGAGTCAATCTTTGCTTGCTGTTCTGTCGATGGGCGTTTCTTTAGGCCGTCCACTAATGATGGGTAGCCATTCTCTTGTATCTCACATTGTGAAGATAGTCGTAAGCTGGCTGGCTGTTCTGATACGCCGTTGTACAAACTCGGAATGGATACATTCTTAAGAGTAGTGCCGTAAGCGGTAGCCATTAGTAGTTGTCTCTATCGATAATGCCGTAGACATCTGGTGAATCAAAGATACTCGGGTTACCAGTGAGGTTCTCGTTACGTTCCATATTGGCTCGTGAACGCATCTCATCGTCCTTAGAGTAAGCGTGAATAGTGTCACTACCTAGAACTCTATCTTGGAACATTCTGCTTGAGCGAACCGTGATGTAACGTCTAGCTGTCTCGGGGATATCCTCGAAGTCTAACAGCCATGTAATGTCGAACTTAAGTGCCTTGTCGAAGACATAGGTCTTGTTTGCTTTGTCCCATAGCTTTGAGCCACGCAGAACTACATCGTAGTCTCTATATTCAAGCGCGGTATCTATGCGTAGGACGTTCACACCCGGAGTGATGAATCCATCGACATCGGGTGCTACTTCATATTCGTAGTCAGTGTTGAAGTTCCATCCTTCTGAAAGTACATCCCTTGTAGTTTCTGACAGTATTGATTTAGCTACTACTGCATCAACAAGGCCGGGAGTATCAAGAGAGGTTACTGGGGATTGACCGATAGTGCCTAACATGGTGTTGATAGCGTTCAAGGCTGACGTATGGTTGATGTTTGTAGTTGCCATTTAGTTTCCAAAGTTTAAAAAAAAGGAGGACTCGTGAGAGTCCCCCTAAAGGTTTACTGCTTAAGCTGACTTGCCTTCAATAGCGCATTCAGGACGGAGGATACCGTGACCTACTGCGTATTTAGCGACAACCAAAGAGCCTTGACGACGAACGTCATACTGGTCTTCGATTCCCATATCCATCAACTTAACTGTACCTACCGCAGAAGGGTGATACGCAAGGAATACAGTGTTGCTGAAGTTACCTTGGTAAGCCGCTGGGCCTGTAGTTACGTTGCTGTTTGGTAATTGATTAGTCTTCACTAAGTCAATGTCGGCAATCTTAAGAACTGAGCCGTCAGAGTACGAACCTGAACCACCCCAATCTTTATTCAAGACATTGGTAGTTTGTGCAAGTAAGTAGTACTGTGCTGGTAAGATGTTAACCTTACGGTCTGCATCTGGTACGTTCTTCTCGTCGAATGTTTGAGCCGCTTCGAAGATACCACCTGCTAAGGTTGCACCATCTGTAGCGAAGCCTGCATTGGTTAACTGAGAGCCACCGTTACCGCCAGTGATTGTTGCCGCCGAACGAGCCGCTAACGCCACAACTTGCTGAACATTAGCGTCATATGTGTTTGCTAACACGACACCTAATTCATTTGCATATGGGTTACGAATATCGAAGTGACTCATCGCTTCATCAATGTTCGACATGAACACATCAGCTACTAACAAGTCATCGATAGTGATTACTCGTTCGTTACCAGCAATTGTCTGACCTGTGATTTCTGTACCCGGTGTGTGGTAGTTGGCTGATGCCGTACCGATTACTGGGAACTGAGCAGATTTACCGCTCGAGATTTGACGGACTTGATGTTTGTCTGCCATTACGTTTGCATTAGAGAATGCTGTTAAGACTTCACCTGAGAAGACTTTAAGAAACTGAGCTTTAACGTCACCAGCTAAGTTAATCTGACCCGGACGGGATACTGTGGCATTTGCCATTGTGAATTTTCCTTGAATAGAATTAGAGATATGCTGAGAGTTCAGCGTTGGTCTCAACTCGTCCTACATTGCGTAAACTTAAGTACGTTATCCGGCTCACCGGGCATAAGTGTTGTAGTAACTTTGGGGAGTTAAATTTGGTCTGTATAGATGGATTTGAACCACCGACAACTCACTTCCAAAGCGAGGACTCTAACCAGACTGAGCTATATACAGGTTGTTATTGTTTAAAAGTTTGAGCTTGAAAGTTTCTGCATGACCGTAGCGCGATACGCTGGGTCTACTTTGTAACGAGGGTCTGACATAGCCGCTGTTACTTCTGCTTGAGAAGCAAAGCTACTTGATAACGAAGTGTTACCGTTGCCATCTAATAGGTTTGAAGTGGTCGAGCCTTTAGCTGTACCGTAAGCATCGTTAAGGTTCTTCATTGCTTCACCCATAGCGACTGTATCGCCGCCATTCATCGTTTCGTTAAACGCTTCGATGTCTGATGCTGGTAAGTTTGTTACGGCCCAATCAGATGCTTTGTCGAATGCGGCGCGGTCTTCAAAGCCACCTGCTTTCAATACACCTGCTTCTGAGGATTCTGCTAATGACTTCTGGCCTGCTACATATGCATCTACATAGTCTGCAGGGATACCAGCTTTAGCTAGTTCTGCGTACGAGTCTTTAGATAGCTCACCTGTTTCATTGAACTCTTTCGTGTAGTTGTCGAATGATTCCTGAGAGATAGGAGCGCCGTCTGGAACCTTGTTGTCGCTGTTTGCGTCTTCGTTGTTCGTATCAATGTCTTGGTTCTGTTCAGTGAACTTAGTCTCAAGCTCATTAGTTGACTTACTCCAAGCTTCGAAGTTAACGACACCATTCTCAGTATCCCAGAATTTATCTGGAACATGGTCAGGCTTAGTGGCTACTGTTGGTGCCTCTAGGTTTTGACCTTCTGGTTCTTGGTTAACGTTAGCATCTGCTAGGTTAGTCATTTGAGTATTATACTCCTCACTACCCGGTGTTACTGCTGGGGTCTCGTTTGCTTCTGCCATTCTTAGCTGTCCTTCTTAATTGTGCCGCTTGGTAATTTAACTTCTTTAGGGCCGGGCTTTACGCCTTGCTTAGTTGGGTTTGACTTAGGGTCTACCTTGGTGGTGCCTGTTGCTGGTTTAGCGTTTGCCATTTGTTATCCTTGTTGTTGAGTCGCGGCCTGCATTAACTGAGGCCCCATTTGTTGTGCCATTTGTTCCATCTGTGCTTGCTGTTGCTCTTGTGTAATCTGCTCTTGAGACTTGATTAGACCGTCAGTGTCAATCCGTAAGTACGCGCCTCGACGCTTAATGTAATTACTGATATCAACATACTGGTTTGCAATCTCAGGAGATAACGCAAAGATGTCTTTAACTAGGTTGTCGAGTTTAGCTAAGTCAGCCGTACGACCTAAAGCATCCATACCAGTAACGATAACTGGATTGATAACTTGTTCAGGAAGCTCTGGTAACTTACCTAATGCTGTCATATCCAACATAATCCGTTTAATCAACGGTAGCTGGAACTCTTGTGCAAGGATTGAATAGATACCACCTAAGGCATCATCCAGTTCTCTTGCCATGAAACGTACTTCCTCTGCGGTTACACGTTCTGCTTCTCGTTGTACACTGGCGTTAAGCATGAAGGCTTGGCCTAAGCGCTTCTCGATTCTGTCAATCGTTTCAAGAGCCACCCTAAAGTCAGCAAACTTATCAAGACCAAGCGATGAAATATCATCTGCTCGTCCTGTAACGAAGTCACCTGAAGCCGCTTTGTTGCAGTCTGATGCTCGTGTTACTGAGTTGGGTTGTACAAAGAATAGAACTTTAGCCGCCGCCGCTGAACCCTTAACGATGGCCTTCATTAACCCCTCGAGAGAGATTAAGTCACCTAAGAACTCTTCGACATATCCACGTCCATAATCTTCGCCGTCAATCTTTTGAAGACGCAAGACTAGCCAAGGGGATTTATCAAGAGGGTAGGTATCACCAACACCGGGAACTGGAATTTCATTTAGTTCCTGTGTGACTTGCCATTGGTTATCAACGCGTCTGATTCCTGTGTACAGGTCAATATCTTTCTTTTCAGATTCAGACGAAGCGCAGTCACAGGCGATACGGATTTCCATAGGTAGAACGGTTGGGCTAATACTTTCTTTAAGTATGCATTCCATCAGATTACCCGCTGTATCACGCTTGGCTACATATTTAGTCAAGTCGTAAACGCGTACATCACCTGTTGGGGAGCCGGGTACTTTGTAAACCAATACGTTACCAGCTACAAGTAGATGTTTGTTTGTTTCAAATGTCGCAGTACGAAGAGGGGAGGCCTCGATGTACGACAAGATAGACTGTTCAACATCACTCATAGCTTTATCAAACTCTGCTCTGGCTTTGTCGTCGCCTTGAGCGATTTCTTGCAGAGTGAATTTGTCTACGTCTAGCTTAAAGAAAGGGTGACCGGGAGGAAGTAACGCTAGTAATAATTTAGCACTAAGATTGGTAACTCCATGTGCGCCGACACTTTGGTATTGGGACTTGAAGTTACTTGAAGCACTCGTTCCTTCTGCTGGTATTAGCATTGGTAGAGTATGTTCAGCCGCCGCCCTAGCCCGTCTAAGGTAGGGTGAGCGGTTTGATTCTAAGGTTGAGTATCTTTCTTTCAGTGTTGTCATGTAGGGATTCCGAGACCAGAGCTACGTGTAGTACCTCCAATATCGATTTTGAATTTAGAAGTACCTACAGAAGCTTTGCGCTTCTTAGCTGTTTGTTGGATGGTGGCCTTGTTGGGTTCACCTTGAGGTTTGGATAGTTCTTTAGCGGCACCTGATGTGCTTGTAACTGCGTGACCTTTTAGAGACATGAAGCTTGAAGGGGTGCCCTTGTCGCTGTAGCCCCCTGCACCATACGTACCTGCAGAGTCTTCAACGTATCTATAGTTGTCTACTGAGCGTGCGGCTGGCGCTGACTGCTGTCCTATTCCTGAGAACTTAGGTGTAGCTGTTGTAATTTGTGATGATATGAATGAGCCATCATCTGCTCCGTACACACCTTTATTGGCATGCTGACCCATGTTGTATGTGGTGCCAGCCGGTTTTACAGCCATACCAAACGGGCCTGTTTGTGGTGTAGCAAGTGATGCAATGCCAAACGGAGAGTTGCCCATCTTCTGTGGGGCGTAGTCTGTGTGACTTTGTTCTGCAACAAGGTTTCCACCTAGAGTCTGCGAACTGTCACCATCCTTCCAAGCGCCTGCATACTTAGATAGGTCGGTTACTGCTTCTCGTCTATACGTTTTGCCTTGATACTGCGGTGTTACTTTAGGGCCGCCACACATTATGTCTTACCTATTGATAAGCCTGACGATGTGTCTGCTGTTTGTAAGTCAATCTTGAAGCCACTAGAACCTTTACGTTTCGCACGTTTGTTCTTGTCGGCATTGAGCGTTTGGTTTGCAGAGCCAAATGTTGGTGTTGCTTGCTCTGTTACAGGAGCGACTACTGGTGCTGGTAATGATGGTGCTTTTGGAGACAGGCACATGTTGAGGGGTCACTCCATTAGTGAATTAAGTTGTTGCTCCTTCGTTCGTATTTGTAAATCTTTAAGCCATTCGACGACACTGCGCTGACCTGTCTTATGAAAGATTTCTCTTTCAGTATCAGATAGTCGTGGGCATTCGTTGCGGAATGTTTCATCAAGCAGTTCAATTACTTCTTCTGCTGTTGCTGGTAGAAATGTTTCTGCCATAATGTTTCCTTAAAAAACCTCCTGAAGCTTTCAGGGACAGGAGGTGGACACAAACGAGAGGAGGAGTCCTTAGAAGGGGGGTCTGAAAGCTAACTAGCTGGTTCCCAAAGATTTACACTCTTCGTTTTGTAATCATAATCGGTGTGTCGAAGTATTCTGGCGACACGCGCTTGTATTAATGCATCAGCTTCTGTTAAGTCTTTAGCTTCAAAGAGTTTAACAATCCGCTTCCACGACTCAGCAATCAGTTGCTCATTAGTTGCCCAAGGTGTTCCCCATTCGAGAACATCATCGAGTAACTTCATAGCTTTAACTGGGCCAATGCCGGGGCAACCTTTGTAGCCATCCGTGGTATCCCCTGTCATTGTCTGCATCAACCAGTAACGGTCTGCGAACAGTTCGGTAATCTCACGGATACCTTCCGACTTATCTGGATTAAACAAGAGACCGGGAATTGTCTGCATGTCCTTGTCGATTGAAACGATTATCTTCTTACCCTTAAGTAACTTGGGGTGTGTCGATAAAATTCCCAATACATCATCACCCTCGAGTGTTTCTTTCTCTCGGGTATCAAAGTTATCTCTGATGTACTGTTGAGCCATTGCCAATAGCTTTGGTTTCTCAGGTCGATTACTTTTATATGTCGGTAGAACTTCTTTGCGAAAGTTATTGCTTGAACTGAGCACGGCTATTAAGTCGTCACTCTGGAGGCGTGTACAGTAAGACTGCATTTCACCTTCAATGTAGTCAGGAAGTTCTTCTTCATGGTACTCAATGAACTCGCCGTCACCGAAGTCAAAGGTTGTTTCACAGTAGATAGCGGCGCGGTACGCTACGACATCTGCATCAATTAAGAGGTAGGTCTTCACTAGTCGTACTCCTCTAGTTTCTTTAGGTTACAAGCAAGCTTCATCAGCTCATCTGGTGTTGCTGTGCTTTTCATTGAGTTAGCTTTATGACTAACTATTCTTACGTTGTTTGGGATGTAACCAAGATTAGGATTAATCCGGTCGAAGGACTGAGACTCATTGAGTGAGCGTCCTTTATTGCCTAGGCCGTAATTAAGTTCGATACCAAGAAGAGGGCAGTGAGTAGGCCACGACAGTTCCTCGAAAGGTATCGTGAACTCTACTCCCGCTCTCTTGGCGTTCGACTTCTTGAGACTGTAGATTCTTTTAAGTAAAGCTCTAGTGGGTCTCGGCCCAGTTGTCGCCAGCGTCTGCTGACCCTGCAAGTTCACAGCGGAACTTGTAGAACTCTCCAGCTTCTTTGATAGAGGCTTCAGAGAGAACTCTGAGTTTGGATACATGCTCCTCCTTAACTTGGATTTGAAACTCATCGTGAACATTGGCTACGAACTCGTAGTCGACTCCGGGCATTAGGCCTGCGTCTATACAAGAGTTATCCAGTATCACTAATGCACGTTTCATTATCACGGCACCTGCAGATTGAAGTAATGTATTCAAAGCTGAATGGTCACTACGTACAAACAGGTGTCGCCCATCGATACCTTTGAGGTATCCTTTCTCTTTCGCTGAAGCTTTAACTCTGGCAACCAAGTTACCAAGTGCCGGTACTTTGGTCTCAAAGTTTCTGCGAGAGTTTCTTCCCATCACGAAATGTGACTTAACTAACGGAAGGTCTTCACACATTATTGTGCCAAGGTTTGCATCACCAGAACCGTAGATGAATGCATATAGCCATGTCTTAGCTGTGTCGCGGGATAGTAGGCCAACGGCTTTCATGTTCAATGTATGAGCATCAGTACCTTTAGATTTCTCTCCTTTAACAACTGCTGTGGCGTACACACCTTTATCTCTAAAGGCCATGTAGTGAGCCAAGACTCGTAGCTCAAGACCATCTGCATCACAACCAACCAGCTTGTATCCTTTCGGAACATTAAAGAGGGCGCGACATTCTGGGCCGTACTCACTTTTACCGCTTGGAACCTGTGCTACATTTGGGTGAGAATGGGTCATGCGACCTGTCACGGCACCGTTAGTATTCACGGAGCCATAGATGCGGCCTTCTTTCTCAACCTTCAGCCATGCCTGTTTACCTTCAGCTATCTGCCCGATACGCTTATCGAGCATCAAGTACTCAATGATTAGTTGCACATGTGGATACTTGAGACCTGACAATACAGTCTCGTCTACTTTGGGCTTGCCTGAATCAGTCTTGACTGTAGGTTTCCACCCATAGAGTTTGACTAGGCGATTAGCTATGTGGTCACGACTAGCGGCATTGAATGTTACCAGCTTGACCTTGGATAGACTCACGTCTTTCGTGTACCCCTGAGGCCCATTGTTAACCTTGGGGGTCATCGTCTTGTCAAACTGATACCAAGTACCGAAAGCACCTGCTAGTTCAGCTTTGATAACCTCCCGCCTAGCACTTAGCTTGGCGTAAAGTTTCGCGGCACTCTTGGTGTCGAACTGGAATCCAAAGCGAACCTGTCGTTGAATGATACGCTGAACGTCATGCTCTAAATCTAGTACGTCACCTTCAGGTATCTGAGGCTTTAACTTGTTCCAAACCTTGAGTGTAACCACGACATCTTGGACGCAGTAATCTTCCATGTCAGTTGACCACTCAGCCCACTCGTCTCCAGCCTTGTAGCTGTCACCAGCTTTAGCCTTGAAGTCGGCCTTGTAGTCTCCCTTATGCTCACCTAATCGATGACCCCATGAGTCAAGAGAGTGCCGTCCATATAACCAGCCGGGTATCCATTCTTTACCTTTGGCTCGTCTAGCTTTTAAAGCTTTGAAGTCGTTCTCTTTCATGGCAGGGTAAACGAAGCGGGAGATAACCAGCGTATCGATTACTTTACCTGTAGGTTTGAACCACGGATATACAATCTCAATCGCTGGGTTATCATACCCAATGATGTTATGACCGCAGATGCAGTCGGCTTCATTAAGTAGCTTAACGCCTTCTTCGATATTGCCTTTGTTATGGTTGTAGCGGGTGAACTTCTTGGTGTCTGTATCGTAGATAACAATACAGTGGAGCGTGTGGATTGTATCCAGTAGCCCGTTACTTTCAATATCAAATATTAGCATTAAGGTTCCTTACATATTTAGCAGTACATTTAGTTTCCGTTTCACAGCGTTAGCCTTATTGATTTCCAAAGTTGACTCGTCGATACGGCGGGTCGCTTCATCAATCTTTGTTAGCTGGACGTTTCGTTCTTCACCTTCTTTCTCGATGAAGTCTTCCAAGTCTTTCAGTGTCTTAGTGAATACGTTTAAGATTGAGCCTAATTTCTTTTTACCTAACATTTAAAATTCCTCCTCAGGAAATGGGTTGTCACCACCTTCATCATCGAAGGGGTTGTCTGATTGAACTGTTTTAAGGCCTGTCTTCTGGTCATACTTAAGTGTCAGTACTGCACCTGTAGACTCACCTGTGTACCTGTCTTTAAGAATACGTAACCAACTAATGTTCTTGTCTTCACCTTGTTGGTCTCTCTCAAAAGCAATCGAGAAGTTGGCGTACTGCGTGGTTGCTTTACCGCCAACAAAGTCATCAAGAAATACGCGACCACCTTCTTCATGCGGCTTGCGACCATTCGTTGCTTTACGTAAATGAGATACATAATGTAGAGTGAAAGGGAGTTCTTTATTAAGGTCATTGAGTTTCCTCATGAGTTTCTTCTGAGCTTCAAGCTGATGCTCATCGTCTTCAGCGTCCATCATGTAAGTGATGTGGTCTAAGAAGATTTGAGTGCAACCACAAGATACGACTAGGTATCTAATGTTAGATAGAAGTCGTTCTCTATCTATGTCTAAGCCGCCAACCTTGTACATGAATAAGTTGTCATCGATTAGGTCTCTAGTGTTTTCGAGAGCCTGTTCGTCAAACTCCTTATCAGGTATGTGGTACAGAACACCATCCATCTTCCCGGCAATCGAGTCGACAGTTAGATGTAAGTCAGGCTCCTCAAACAGCAGTGTTCCAATCTTCTGGTTATGCTCCTTGATTAGATGTCCCATAATTATCTTAAGGTTGTCAGTCTTACCGACACCTGTCCCTGCACCATAGGCAATCATTTCATGCGGTCGGATACCATAAGTAAGCTCTGTCAGTTCAGCCCAAGGCCACGACAATCCCCACTCAACAGGTTTCCGTTCTTCGTTACGGACTTCTCTTGCCGATTGAATACCGTCAGGTAGTTGAGCTTTGGCTGACCAGATGGCATCAATTACCTTGTCACCTGCTCCTGCTTGCAATGCTTCACTGGCATCTTTGTATCCATCGATACGTGCCACCTTACATTTACCGGGAGTAAACAAAGGTATGCAATCATCAAGGGCACTGTTACCAGCTTCATCATCGTCAAACATTAGGATGATTTCTTCGTAACCTTCTAGCCACTCAAGCTGTTTACTCAGAGCTTTCGCGGCACCTTTAGAGCCTGTAGGTACAGAAACAACAGGCCACTTGTTACCTTGGAGTTGAGACACACTAAGTGCATCCAGTTCTCCTTCAGTAACAACAACCTTCTTGCCGCCATCACGCCACAAGCTTTGACCATACAGTCCAGCATTCTTAGTGTCGCCAATGAACACGAAGTCCTTGTTGGCAAACCTAATCTTCTGTGCGATAGGTTGACCACGTTCATTGCAATAGTTAGCTATCTGTACGTTCTTGCCATTGTATTTACCTTTGGCATACTTCCACTTACGCGCCGTCTCTTCAGTGATTCTACGTTTAACCAAAGCAACCACCTCCCCATCAACAAGGTTTATATCCTTGGAGACAGAGGGTGGAGTTGAGCGTTCTTCTGCGTTCTGAACAGTAGTGTCACAGGCGAAGCAATGAGTGTGCCCATCATCGTACAAAGAGTTTGCATCTGTTGACCCGCATGCTCCACACTCAATGTGGTACATGAAGTCTGATTCAGTTTCACTCATATATTAAAGAACCTGTGCTTGTTGAAATAAATAAGGTCTCTACGTGTGATGTTTATTTCCTCAGAAAGATATTCCTCTCTTATGTCTTTACCTAGTACCTCAACGAACTTACCGTCCACAAAGAATGGGTAATACAAGTGGTCTTCATAGTTTCTGATTCTAATCACGTGCTCCTCCTGGTTATTTGTTGTGACGTTTGACGTACCAAAGTTGCTTACGGAATATCAGGCCAGCGCGACCTCTAAGACTTCTGTCTATTTTCTTTGAGACTCCTGTAGTCCATCTTGGTAAAGACATTGCTTCGAATGCTTCTCGCATATTGGTTTTGAATACGGTTGTGGGATTCATGCGGCCACCAATTCGTATTCGCCGTAAGGCTTCTTGTTGATTGAGCGTTTGATAGTCGTCTTGATATTAAGACCATCTTTCTTTAGGTCGTAGATGATTGCGCTCAAGCGGAATGCACTGTACAAACCCAACGCTTCTAGGGGTGTGATGGTGCGGCCTGACTCTAGGTGTTCACGTACTTGTTGTTTTTGTGACATGTTTATTCCTCTCGTTATTTATCTATATCAATCTTGATGTAAATCTCATCCTGTAACTTCATGTAGTTAGTGAAATGCTCAACACTTTTAATTGTTAAATCCTTAGTAGCCTTGACTACATGCTCTCTAACTTCTAACTGAAACTTCTCCACTAGCTGTCTAGTTAACTCCTCTGCCACTTCTTTTTGAATGGTGCGTATGAGATGGGAAGTTAAATGTGCTGTGATGTCTGGCCTGATTTGTGCCTCTGCCATGTTTATTCCTCTCGTAGAAACGGCAAATGCCTAACCCTCGCAGGCTAGACATTCCCCAGTTGAACCTTTAACACCAGCTTCTGAGCGGATGTAATAAAGGGATTTAATCTTAGGGTTCTTGAACGCTGACTTATGAACTGAACTGATAACAGCTTCGTCCTCGTCGGCACTAAAGAACAGGTTGATTGACTGCGCCTGACAGATTCGTGACTGACGGGCGGCGGCTAGTCTGATGATGGTGTTCTGGTCTACTTCAAATGCAGTCCTGAATACCAGCTTCTCTTCATCAGTGAACAGGTCGATGTCCTGAACGGAGCCATCTTCAGCTACCAGCAGGTCTATTGTTTTCTGATTGTAGATACCTTTCTTCTTCATAAGGTTTAACAGGCTAGGGTTGATACGGGGTATCTCGCCAGCAGATGAACCTTGAGTGAAGACGTTCTTGTAGATAGGTTCGATACCTTGTGACACTCCGCCACATACCAATGCAGATGAAGTGTTAGGTGCTATAGCTATTCGGTGTGAATTCCGTACGCCATACCCTTTGCACCACTTAGGTTCGCCAAGTTCAGATGCCATCCATTTAGATGCAATCAGAGACTCTTTGTCTATGTGAGTAAACATCTGGTTGTTTATGGTGTGAGCTTCTAGGCTATCGAATGCAACCATATTGTCTTGAAGGTACGTGTGCCACCCAAGCGTTCCGAGGCCTAATGCTCGTGAACTCTCTGTGAATCGCACCGACTTCTCGAGACCGGGGATTGCCTTTCCTATCTGGATGAACTCAGAGGCGACACAATCTAAGAAGACTGTTGCCACTTGAACTGCATCCGTATCTTTCCATTCATCCCACTTAGCTAAGTTCATTGAACTCAATACGCAAGTGAACGTGTGGAACTCGTCAGAGAACAACGTGATTTCTGTACATAGGTTTGATGCCTGAGTCTCAAGCTTTCTATCCTTGTACATCTGCGGTTGCATCTCATTAACTTTATCGACAAAGAAGAAGTAACCTTTGCCTGTAATCATCTTGACCTTCAGTGCCCGTTGGTATCTTGCGATAGCATCTGGGTCACCATTATCTAGTCGTTCAATGAAGTTATTCGTTACAACCCAGCCGATGTTACAGTCGTCAGGTGTCTTCTCTAGCAGTCGAACTACTTCCCAGTAGTCTCCGTGGTCGATTTCAAGGTAACCTGCCCAAGCACCTCGGCGTGTATTTCCCTGTGAAACATCCCGAGATAGCTGGATAAAGTCTTTGAGGACAGGAATAATTCCTGAAGCTTTCCCTCCACCACTGATAGGTCTTCCTCGTTCTCTAATAAGTCCAAGATAAGCTGAAGTTCCAAAGCCTTGCTGTGTAAGTAACGCAGATTCTCTTTGTGTCTTATAGAAGTCACCGATATTATCCTCGATAGTTGAGCCACTACATGAGACCGGGCTACCTTTCTTGGCACCCATGTTGCTCAGTACTGGAGTTGAAGCGGCTAACCACCCCTGCCATAACAGATTGAAGAAAGCTTTCTCCCAATGCTCAGTATCGTTAGGCATGTGAGAGGCGGCACGTTTTGATATACGCTTATAGAGTGAGTAAAGGTCTGGACAGGTCTCGTCAATATACTTGTCTTTAAGTATCTGCCATGAAGGTGTCGACACCCATGAGGGTAATCGTCCCGTTACCTGTAGTTTCTTTCGCTCTTCTTTGAGTTCGTCCCATACCGTCTTAGACATTGAGTGTCCAGATTAGCCAGAAGAGTGCGCTAAGAGTGGAGAAGAAGCTAAGGATGAATACCAATAGCGTTACCGTCTGCCAGCCTGTAGGTTCTCTATATAAAGGCATGAAACTTTTGGCTGACTTGTAGGATAGAATGAACAGCAATAATGATGTAAGTAGTATTTTAACTACCATGTGAATGCTCCTTCTTTCCAGTTGCGGTTGTATTCATTACCCTGCTTCTGGAAGATGTCGTTGAATGATGAGAGTTGAATGTCTCGATAGAACCAAGACTTGATTGGGTTGTACGTTGGCTTGTAGATAGCTGGAAGACCAAGCTGTTCCATACAGAGGTCGAGACGACTATCGATAAAGTGCTTCATCTGTTCAGCAGTGATGCCACGGATGGTGCCTTTCTCGAATATCATGTCGATGATTTTGTACTCATGGTCACGTATGCTTTTAGAGGCCAGTGTTATCTGGAGGTTAGCTTCATAAGCGTCAAGTATTGAGAGTCCGTTAGCCTCTTTCTTTATGGTATTAGCAAGCCATGCCCCAGCTACTGAGTGAATATTTTCATCACGTACACTGAAGTCAATACCTGCTACTAGATTAACTAGCTTGTTCTTACCTTCTGTTTGGAAGTGCTTTAAGAATGCAAAGTTAGAATAAAGAACTGCACCCTCAATCATAGAGCTAATTGCTACCGTTATATATCGGCCCATATCGGAGTCTTCAGTTGCTTTCAGCGTGTCCTCAATCCATTCCATACGACCATTAAGAACTGGGTCTTCAATGTATGCTGTATAGAACTCGTCAGTATCAAGACCAAGTACTTCGTTAATCTTGTTGTAGAACGGAGCGTGAGTATTCAACTCCATCATCCCGAACAAGGAGGCCATGCGTTGAATCTCAGGTCTCGGGAAGTTCTTCATTACATATCCAAGCCAGTAATCTTCGCCAATCTTCACTTCATATTTAGTGAATAGCTTGAGTACTGTTGTAACGCCATGTAATTCTGCTTCAGTTAGGTTGACCATCAGGTCATGTAGGTCTTTCTCGACTTCTACTTCTGTCGAGGGCCAGAAAACTCCTTCCTGTTCCTCGGCAAAAGCAATAGCCTGCGGGTAGACAGTCACATAACTATCCGTTGGTGTTGTGATTCGTGTTGTCATTTGTTTCCTAGATTAATTGTCGGTACTGAATCCACCCTCGGAAGTTTCCAGACCACTGTGTGTACTCCTTGTCGATGTGGGTTACACCTTTGGGGAATACCTGCAGTGACTCTGTGTCGATTGGGCCAGCTTGATGTTCAAGAGGGGACAGGTGAACTGGGTCGTCATCACCTAAGACATGTCCCTTGCCGTCATCAAATGGACGGGTTGCCAACATGTCGTACAAAGCAATGTCTTTCTCGATGGATGGTTTGGAGTTGTCATGGTTGAGGTAACTGACTCTGGCACAACGTGCGGCTGAACACTTAATGGCTACATCAAGTGCGTGCATTTCACCTAGCTCATTGTTACTTACGTACGGTAGGTGCCATGAGTCGTCACGAACTACAGGTTCACTGTTGTTCTGTGCTTCATGCATACATCTGGCTAACTCTTGAATCTCAGGTTGTGCATCTGAGTGGGTCCTTAACGCAAAAAAGTTGTCCCACTCGGTAGCGGTAACAACTGTTTCCATAAACTGGAATGGTTCAAGTATGCGATTAACTACTTGCTTGTGTAGATTACGGTCTACCATGTCATCTGCAGTATTGCAGGCGTGATAGCTTGCTTGAAGCCATGCTCTTGTGGCCCACTCTGTTTCATCCGTCTCAGCGTCTGCCTGCATCCCCGGCTTGTTAAGTCCCCAGTGAATAGGTGTTGCAGGGGTGTCATCCACCTGTGCAATCATCTTGCTTACTGGTATTGCTCGAGAGCTTGCCGCGTTACGGCTGAACATTCGATGCGTCATGAACTCGCCATGAATGAAGCGGTGATACCGCAGTTGCATTGTTGTCAGACGTACGCCACCTTTAGTGATGCTGTCTGCAATTATCTTGACTGCGATACCACCTTCACCTAGTACTGATACCATTATGAGTTCTCCTGTTGTGTCTTCATGTATTGAATAATGTCCTTATCGAGCGACTCCATCATCTCTGGTGAGACCATGTAATAGATGTCGATAGGGGTTGAGTCTGTAGCTGGTTCAGCCAAGACGGAGAAGATACATACAGAGGCTGGAACGCCTTCTTGCGACATATCAACAGGGTGGATTATTTCTTTCTGTTCAGGCTCATAGTCGAACTGGATTTCTACTGTCAGTTCTGCCTCTTCGCCAGCTATAATCAGTTCAATGGTTGTTTCGTAGGTGTTCATAGCTTTCCTATTTGTGTTTGAAGTCCGTCTCGTACCAGCCGTCACCTTTAAGGCGGAAGCTTGGACATGAGACCTGTCGTTTCATTGGTTCTTTAGAGTGACAGGAGGGGCAGGGAGGGTTGGGGTCGTCAAACTTCTGGATGATGTCAACCGTTCTCTCGCAGTCCTCGCAAGTGAATCCGAAGATTGGCACTAGAAGAATCCTTTAGGTGTTTTACATTCGTGGTTGAGGTGTTCTTTGTAGGATAAATAGCAGAGACATATAGTCCCTACCATTAAACCTATTGTTACCAGTACTCCGATAGCTAATGCTGTACACATGTTGTTAACCTATTTCCGACAGCCACTCTTTAACGTCGAAGCTTGGGCAGGCTTTCGCCACACCAGCAAAGTCTCGATGTCCTTGGGTAACTGCATCTGGATGTTGTAATTTGAGATAGCCAATCAGACTACGGAGAGCCTCATATTGTGCTGGCTCAAAGTTCTGTTCTGGCTTCATGTTTTCATCGACTCCACCTACAAGGCAGATACCGATTGAGTTGTGATTGTGGCCTCTTGAGTGGGCACCCATTAAGGTATGCTCTCGGCCCTCTTCTAGCGTACCGTCTCTACGGATAACGTAGTGGTAACCAATCTGTAGCATCTTCCTTTTACGGTGCCACTTATCGATTTCCTCTTTGCCAATATCCATGTCTTGCGGCGTAGCAGAACAGTGAACTACGAGGTAGTCCACCGATGTTAATTTCTTCATTGCCATTAAAGTTCGTGATGTTCAATCCTAATGTAACAGCCGACATCTTCTTCTGATGTGGCATATCGTTTGAGGGAGTGGAGTTCGACCACTTGGTCATCGTCCTTCCACACGCTTGTGTGCGAGGTAATTGCGTCTAGAACGGCTTTGTCAAAGTTATCTAAATCACACCAAGGGTATAAGCGTTTAGTTTTTTTAGGGGGTCTAGTTGCGTGTACGAGGGTTACCTTTACTGGCCCTTCAAACGAGATGTCTGATTGGAAAAACAGTAAGGCTTGAATGGCATCTTTTCGCCACTGGGTATACACCTTTCCATAAAAAACGCCCCACTTTGAAACACGAGGTCTCGAAGCGGGGCGCGGGTTTACTTTTAAGTGGAAGGTGACGACAGGGTTAGAAGTCGTCATCATCTCCTTCTTCATCATGGTCGTGATGTGACATGTCAGGGTTAGATTCTTCAACGCCGTCATAGTCTTCTTCCTCACCGAAGCCGTATGAATCAGCAGAACCACCACCAAACTCTACAAGCTCAAGAATCTGAACACCTGAGAAGTCTAATGAGATACCTACGTTGTACTGCTTGCCACTTACCATTGCGTATGAACGGTGCGTGAAAGCAATCTTAACCGTAGAGCCGCCACCAACATTACTGGTAATGCGTTTGCGTTTAGCATCGAACAGGTCAATCTTGACCTTGGCAATAGATTTGTCTTTAAGTTTCAACTCAGCGTTCTGCTTGAAGTTGAACAGGATTGAACCAGTAGGCTCACCTGCATCATCCACTTCTTCTTCATAAGGGTAAACTTTCTCAGCCACTTTCTTATGTTTAGGTGGGATAGCATCTGCACGCTCTTCCCAAGCTTCGTCAACCAAGCGGTCAATCAAGTCCTTCAAAGTTTCCTTACTTGGCTTGCCGTTCTGAATAGTGCCTGCAGTAGAGTCACCATCCATTCGTAGTCGACATTTATAGGCTGGTTGCTGTGGTTGACCATTGATATCTGCTGAATCAGGTCGGTTTAAGTAAGGGTAGACTGCTTCACCTGCGGGTGATACGAACTTTTGCTTACGAGGTTTAGCCATTGTTTTGTTTTCCTTCTAGTTCAATTAATAGTTGTGTGAAGTGAATAATTTTATTCAAGTCTTCGATACCACCTTTATCTCTCCATCGAGTCGCATACTTAATGATGCACCCTTCGATGAACGGGATGTTGTTGGCATGGTTGTATTCTGCTGGTTGGATTGCTAGGTCTTTGTAATGACCACCGCCAACCTGTGAGTTAAGAGGGGTGTCTTCTGGGGTAGCTTCAGGCCCAGCCTTAACAGCGAGCTTCCATGTACACCCTGCCACTTCATATGGGTAGTTGTCACTCTTTGAAATAGAGGTTA
Source organism: Phascolosoma agassizii (assembly GCA_035593235.1). NCBI lineage: Eukaryota > Metazoa > Annelida > Sipuncula > Phascolosomatiformes > Phascolosomatidae > Phascolosoma > Phascolosoma agassizii. The sequence continues at coordinate 25,848 of JAVJHY011696892.1, forward strand.
ATACACCAATATCTCCATCTTCTATGGCCTCCTCTTTACTGTAGTCACCGTAATAAACTCTATCGCCAACTGCTGGGTCGTCAGGAGGTAGAGTCGCTTTGTTTCTAGGGGTTTCGTCTGGGTGGATTCGGTATGGGTAGCTATGCCATGTCCAAGCTGGTGTTGAGGCTCCATACCATGTATTGCCATGTGACCAGTACTGCACTCTACCGCCTAAGGAGAAATGTAATTCTACTGCCTGCTTTTCTGCGTCCGATGGTTTACGTTCACTCATTATCTTCTCCTGACAGGTCGTAACCTGCTTCAATTAGTCTTGCATAGATGTCCACGGGAACCGGGATGCCTTCGTTAAGCATTTCCCGTGCTACTTCATAGATTAGTTCCACTTTTCATTATTTCCTTCTCAATGTACTGCTCAATGGCTCTGAATTCAGGCCGCCATTCTTGGGTCTCAGCGTCACGCATGATTCGCTCTGTCTGCTCCAGCATTCGTCGCTCATCCACTTTAAAAACCTTACACACCAACAGGAACAGACTGCTAAGAGCCTGAACCTGTACTTGTGGTGGGTGAGATTGAATAGTGTGGATGACACCGAACGATGCCTTTGCGAGAGTGAATAGGTTCGTTGAGTTGAGTTTGTCTCTATCCATCCGAGCTTGCAATAAGGTCGTCTATGTGGTTCCACAAGTCGTGGAGGCTAGTTCCTACTGGGACCGAGTAAGTGCTACTAGCTACCGCTAGCAACTCTGTCTTACTTAGATTTAAGTGATGCCACAGTATTAGAAGCTCGTTTTTGCTCTCAAAGGTAATCTCAACCTTTATAGGTCTGAACTTTGGTTTTGCTGTGGCTTCGTTCGTAGTTATCTGCATGTTTAGTCCTCTGTTTGAATTCTTAAAGTTGCGTTCTTTCTCCTATAGGGGGGTGTGAACCATATAGTTACGCAAGTGGATGTATTTAGGCGAAAAAATACTGTGACTCGAGGATTCCCTCAAGCTCCAAGTCGCCGTACTCTGGTATCTCTGGCATGTCTCCTCTCTTATCTATAGGTAACTGAAGTAATATCTCGTCCCGGAAGTTTTCAAGCACTGGTTCTGAGTACTGGTCAACGAATGCTTGTCTAATAGCTTGGAACATAATCTCTGAGTCAGCGGCGTGACAACCATAGCTATCATGAATCATCGCAAAGTCTTTAACGCCATTGTCAAGACATAACAAAACAGTTGACATCATGTGTGCCGCGTCTGTTGAATGCACGAAATTAGGGGCGATACCCTGCGCCTGTCTCTTTTTATTCAACTTCTCAGTGTCATGTTGCACGCTAATGCGTAAACGCTGGCGACCTAACATCACATCGACCTTAGTTGCTTCACGTACTGCATACGCTTGGATAACAGGGAAACCTACAGGTGTCGTCCAGTGAATCGGAAGTCCTTCTTTAGACACTAGTCGTGCCGTATCTTGTAGCCAACCCATTGCTGTACGTGCCGCGATTACAACCTCACCAATCGATGGGTAGATAATCTTAGCCATGTAACCTGCCGCCTCGAAAGCGTCCACGCCATTGAAGCAGTCCGGGTCTCCGTTAAGCATATCCTCTACGGTTCCGACAACTTGGTCGCGCATTCCATATTGTCCCGCACCATATGGCAGGGTCATTACTGGTTGCTTAACAACATCACGCGACATATTACCAAGCCACGCTCTAGCAATCTCGTTACCACCATCAGCTTCCTTGATTACCTTGCGTTCCACCACATGTAGAACTTCAGTATAAATATCAGCAGGTACTTCCTGTGGTATCAAGTTAACTGCCGCACCACCTACGCTATCTCTCAACATACAAGAATAGTGTTGCAAGCCATTACAAGAACCATCAAAAGCGATTGGCATGTGTGATACAAATGAGTCACCTTCCATCATAAAGCCAGCCCACTCAAGGCAAGCCGCTAGTGTTGACCAAGGTTTCTTTGTGTCCTCCCAGAACCGCTGTCCATCTATTGGATTGAATGCACTATCTATAATAGCGTCACTGTTCTCTTGTACCCATTCGACACGTTCATCAAATGAGATTTTATCGACACCAAATAAGCCAGCAACATGCACTGCTAACCAGTAACCACCAGATTCACCTAAAGGCTTACCATTTGAGAACTGGATGAGTGCCTTACAAACATCATCACCTTGTGGGTTTAGAATAGTCGATACCGGGTAGGCTCTTCCTCTCCAATCCACAGACCACGGCAAGTAGAATGCTTCTTCATCTTGAAACTTCTCAGCGGCCCAGATGCGACTGACAATCTGCGCTCTCTTTGAGACAAGCTTTCCATTGTGAGTGTATGTCTGCATTGCCTTGTACTTCCATAAACGTAAAGCCTCTTCATCAGTGTCGATGTTGGCTGGTTTAGCTGGAAGCTCTTCATCATGTAGGCTAGGTAACTTACCCAGTGTTAGCTGTGACTCCCAGACTTCTTTAAGTACTGCTAGAAGCCCCTTGTTAACTCTCCACGGTGTTTTCTGCAGTGCGTTGATAGAGTCGTACACTTTCGGCATGTCGGTGTTCTTAAGCTCTTCAAGCAAGTCCTTGTCTCGTGTCTTAACGAATCGGACTGAATGCTGAAGTGGCCCCCAATAGCCACCACCTAACGGGCCTTCCCAATCTTTAGGTTCGACAATCATTGGTAGGAATAGAGGTGATAACGCTTCGCATCTGTTGTGTGCTTCCTGAATCCATTGGTGAACTGCAGGTGTGCCTACTAGATAGTTGGTTGAACGACCTTTCTTTTCAATCTTCTGGATAACGAATGAACCAGTTACCTTGATTGCTAAGTCAATAAGTTTAGCTCCAAGTGCAACACGTATCTTATCGTTGAACTCTCCGCGCTCACCTAGTTTACCGAACTTATTAATGGTTCTCTTGAAGCGACCCCTTGCTACACGGTCAGATGTTAACTTCGAGGAGTCTTTGCGCATCCAATGGTATAACTGTGGTTCCTGTTCCTCGAATATCTTGTAATCGATTTCATCTTGTAGTCGTGAGCCTAGACTTATAGATATGCTTGTTAGTGACTTTGGTTCCCGCATGTTTGTCAGGCAGGCACGTAGAGTCATCAACGCTACTTGGTCGTACCTACCTTTGAACTCACTCATAAAGCGTAACTGTTCTGATGCAGTGTTTCGACGTAGGCCAGCACCTTCAGCGAACTCTTTAATAGTGTCGGCTAGTAATGGTAAGAACTCAGCCATGAATCTATTGGCTGGCACAGAGTCAGCAGTTGACCGCTTCTCGACATTATCTCTGTATCTCTTGATGCCGATACCTCTGGCTTCTTCTTCTAGTTTTAACTGACGTAACATTCTTAGTTCGTGTGTTTCGGTCATTGAGTAATCCTCTCGATTGTCTTTAAGTACTACTTCCACTACAGGAAGCATTCAGGCGCAGGAATACACCCACATCAGAGTTAATCTAATGAGAATGTACTTATAGTTATCTTATAGTGTCCTATAGTTTTTCTTTATTTATGTGATACGTATAAGTTAACTAGAGATATCTCTAAGTTACTAAAGTTATCTATAGTTATCTTTTAGTTATTAATTTGTTTCTCCTATAGGGGGGTGTGAATGTCGATTAGAAGCGGGAAGATGATACAGCAAACAATCCACAAGTGGAAGTATGGTACAAAAAAGAGGACGTAAAACACCGCTAAGTGAGATACGCCCTACATGTGGAACCGGCTGTAAACCGTTGATACTGGCGGAGAGTCAGGGATTCGAACCCTGGGTAGGGATAAACCTACGCTGGTTTTCAAGCCACACGAAAGTTTAGCAGTACGAATAACTTACGCGTTCTTGCTCTGTCCAACTCCAAGCCTGAATTCTTTTGTTTACAGCATCTTTTACACTTATGGAACTATCTGCCCTGCATTAAGCGCATTGCGTCTTGTAAATCATTTGGCACTAATCTTAAGTAGCGCATTGTCATGTCTAATGTTGAATGTCCGAGCCAGCGTGACACCACTGGAACCGACACACCCGCTTTAAGTAAACGAGTTGCACATGTATGTCTCAAACAGTGCGGATGAAACGCTTTGTCACCGACCTTATTTAGTACTGGCTTGCATTTGTTCCACAAGTACAGGCATCTGTGACGATTAAACTCCCTCCAAGGTTGCTCTAGTCCTTCTATTCTTATTAGATGGTGTAACGTACCTTGAACACGTTCAGTCATTGGCACAGAGCGCGGCTGACCACTCTTAGATTCCCAGATGTTAACGACATTATTAATCCAATCAACATCGCTGGCCTTGATTGCTTTCATTTCACTCAGTCTACATCCAGTGTCTATAAGAAACATAAGTACTTCCTTAAAATCCGGGTGCTTAGTAGAGTAGAAGTCAAGCATCATATCCTCTTCAGCAGGTGTTAACAGGTGAATAGGGACGGAAGGCTCCTTGAACTTATCGATGACAGGCATTCTATCGAGAACCCGCCACCGTCTATGTGCTGTTCTGAGAGTCTTCGAGAGGAGGGACAGCTTGCGATTGATTGTCGCGTTCTTGTTCCCCATGTCTCTCCACCCTGCAACAGCTTTGTCAATAACTAATTCATCAACAGAAGCTAATGGAAGGTCGAACCCGATGTGTTCAGCTACTAAGTAGAGCCTCATGACAGCCGCTGGGCCTGATTTCTGGTGTCTATAATGCTCAATGTCAATCCTTTTAACAGCTTCTAACAGTGTTAGTTTGGATTTACGCATAATTACTCCCCTTTATTTGTTGTGTTCCTCTATTAAAGTAGACATTAACTTAGCCCCTTTCTGTGATAAACGGACAAGACGTCTGCGAGATTCATAGATGTCTTCATGTTTCTCTATTAGGCCGTGTCCTTCCTTCTTAGTCCATGACCAGTTAGATAGTGAGTTAACCGCTCGTGATGTAACGCTCCCGGCTAACTTACATCGCTTACTTATCTCTCCTACTGATGTGTCAGGGTGTGACGCAATATCGAACAAGACGTGCATATGTTGAACCTTTAGGTTTCTGTTTTCTAACTCCTCTTGTAAAGACTCTAATACTCTTGACATTTTAAGTGCAAAACTCATATGATTAGTTGTCGCCATTGTATCCCTCTCTTGGTTGGTTTAAACGGTCGGTTACCTCGACCTTACTTATTGTTTTATAGTAACTACTCTCGATATTACCAGATGTAAACATGAACACCAGATATATGTTGTTGTGGAATCTATAGGCTCCTTATAGATACCAAACCGCGTTCTATCTGTGTTGCGCATTACAGCGATATCTATGTGTCCGTTGTGTAGTGGAATCTTCAAGCGATACTCCTATGGTTAGAGGTTAAAGTGCGGAACCCAAGTGGAAAGGTTCCCCTTAAGGTTGGTAATAGTAACTTATTAACACAACATTACAAAGGTAAATGTGACGCACTTCACATTAATTTGAATGGACTATGAACCCATTACGTAGCGCGTCTCTTGTGTCAGCTAGTGCAACAGGTTTCGAGAATCCACGTTCTAATAGGTTCTGGTAATGGCTCGATTGCGCCAGTATTGCGGCTGGAAGCTCAGAAGGGTGGATAACCTCATGCTTACGCTTGCGGATACGTCTTACTGTGTCGCGCCTTGGCTTAAACATGGTTGTCGGCTCCTGATAGTTGACGCGCTAATGCCCTGAATTTGTCTCGGTAGTTAATCGACAATGCCCTTAATTGGTCAGACTGTTGACGTTCTGTTTCGAGTTGAGACTGCAGGTCACTGATGGTGTCCCTTAGTTCGTTTAGTTGCTGTTCCATAATGTTTCCCCTTAATCTAAATATTTACGAAGTGTTTCGATGTCAGCCTTGTCTACCTTGTGGATAGTGTTGACCGAGTAATGGAACTGCCAGCCCAAGTCATAAGCCCCTCCATCAAGCCATTCAAGTTCTCCTTGCGACTCGTTCTTGATTGCCTTAGTGCCCGCCGCTTGTGATGTACTTGCCTCGACCATGGAGGTGGTGTCCTTCTGATACTCGCCGCTTTGAATGTTTAAAATTACTAAGTAAGTGTTCATATTGTTTCCCCCTTGTTAGACAGAATTGTCACTCATGAGGCCTGTTGAATCACAAGCCCCATTGGTCACACTTCTAGTATTCAAAATCGACATAAACAGGTGTTGAGCCTTTAAGGAATATCTCTCTGTTTATATCTTCAGTATCGATGCATGAGTACTTGTTAAGCCCTTGGTCTCTCACGTAGTCACCCTTGATGAATACCGTGATAGCTTCTGGTTTACGTTTGAAGTACTCGCCGTTCTTTAGGCTCTTTAGTTCTACTGGTAGTGTCTGAGTCATCATAAGTACTCACATTGTTTAGCATTAGGTGTTCCCTCGAATGAGGCCAAACAGCGTTCCTTTGGTGTCGCTTTAAGTAGGCTGGCTGTTGTCGCGTCTGCTTCAGGGAAGAACACGACCATTGACATGAGTGCCACTAGAATTATCATTGCGTACTGCATGTCTAGCTCTCCTCGCTGTGATGTACTGTGCTTGCTACTTCTACACCGTCGATAACTATTACAATCTCGTCGTAATCTAAATCTAATAAATACATAATCATTCACCTTTAATTGTTTGCTGGTTTCGTCCTTTTGGACTCATCAGGGCCACCACACAGTGACCGACCAGTGGCACCTAACCGTAGTGGATAGATACCGCAAGTGGAAGCATTAGGCCGCCTTTAAGTGCTTCTTGCCGTTACCATGTACGTTGATAACGATTGTTCCCTTTGCGTTGCCTGTAGTACCCTTGCAGGCTCCACAAGCTTCACAAGATAGGCCTACGGTTGTCGCTGGACATTCAACCTCATTGTTTAACATTGGCATGTCTTCTGTTTTGACTCTGAAGGTGCGCCACCCTTGTGCTAGTGCATCAACGTGGTCAACCTCTGTTTCACATGAGGCCATTACGTACGGCTTTAGGTCGTCGGCTGTTTGCCATTGGTGCGTGTATCCTGTCCAGCCCTTTGCGCCCTCTGTCAGTATCTTCCAGATATTGGTAGGCACTGCGGCTGGGTCACCATATGCACCTAGTCGAACCATGCGACCATGTGCCAGTTCCTTCAATTCACTGTATGAGACTTCGGGATAGTTCCCACGTAAGAACGCCTTGTAAACTGATAAAGGTGCTTGATGTGTTGCGACATAACAGGTGCGTTCTTTGCCCTTGGTTCCTCTTAGTGGACAATTGCCACATATGGACACATCGTCCCCGCTTTTGATTGCTTCATGTGGTGCTATGTCAGCCCTGATAATCCAAGTCTGAATCATGTCGCCTGTCTTGCTGTTTGAACTGACTTTGTTAAGACCTGTTGCCACCACAATGATTGGTTTACCATCAATTAGTGAAGGTCCTCTATACAGTACTGCACCGTTTGGTTTGATGTCTTTCATAATGTTACCCTTTGTTAGTATGATTAAGCACACTATAATTAAAATGCTTAACGATAATAACTATCGCGCTTTGTGTATCGCCTTACGCCTCGCATACTCTGGTATGGTCATCAGGTGCGTCCTCTACAGGAATGTTCGTTTGCTTCAGTGGTTCCCATGTTACGCAAGTGGAACTATAAACACAACAAAAGAATGCAAATAAATTGAAATAAATGTAAAAAGCTAGGTGTACCAACGGATACAGAGGTATAACTAATTCACATTCATGCATGATATAAGTGGAAAGAATCCACAGCAGCGCACTATTCACACTTAATAATATACATACATGTACTGTAGTGAATAAAGGTAATCCATAGGCCATGTCTTGCAGTGTGTGTTTAAGTGTCGTTATGTCCTGACTTGCAGTGTGTTGTATAAGGTGACCGAGTGACTGTAGGTGATGACCATAAGATGACCGCGAGTGACTGTAGGTGACTGCGAGTGAACAGCGAGTGACTTGCAAAACACTAGGGAACGCCCCACCTCATGGACACAAGCAGTTATCTATAAGTAACCACCAATAACACAGCCAGTACCTTATAGAATACCATGCGCGTGATTATATAACCAGCGCACATCCTATAGAAATCAATAGGTTACGGAAGGAATAGCTTGCAGAATAAATAAAAGTGACTGAATGATGACCGAATGATTAAATAAAAGTGAACGGGGGGATTCCGCGCCTCCCTATATATCAATGACCCCTCAGTATTTTGCAGTAATTTTGCAGTCAACCTAAGATACCTCACCTGCCGTAATCAAAATGTAACCCGCAAGTGGAACTGAAGGTAACAGAAAGCCCACTACAAGCCTCGTACACACTGAAGGATACCCAGTTAGTGCTTAAGGGTTCTTCCAGTAGCGTACAGAGGCTTACAGGAGCTTCTAGTTAAATGATGATAAGCGGTATGCTTTCTCAAAGACGTCTTTAGGTGACCAGCTTACATATCCATCAAAGGTATTTGTATTTGGTTTACCACCATCAATGTACTCAACGAGGTAGCCCTCGTCGTCACCATTCTCGTCACCGGGCAACTCCCAGTCACGGAATGCATTATAATCACCTCGAGTCATCTCGAAGGCGTTGATTTCTTTCATGCCGATGTATCGTTTTGTTTCTACCATTTGTTTTCCTTATTAATAGTTATCCGTCCAGTTGTCAGGAGAGGACTGTTGTCCACCAACGACACTCTGCATAAATCTCTCTAGGTCACGTTCTCGTAACTGATTCATGTGTTCATCTTGGATGGTGTCGACATCTCGTGCCATCTGTTCCACCCAGTACTCCACAGCCATCGCAAGGACATCAATCCTATCATCGTGAGCCAATGCACCACGGTCACGAGTTAATCGTGTCATCTGGTAACTAAGGGTTGATTTGATACGGTCGGGATTCTTTGCGTCCTCCATCAGTATCTTCTCGTCCATCACTAGTCTGTGTTGATTCATTACGGGTTCAAGGGTGTCGATGATTCGTGCTTCTTTAGCTGTCGAATGTCTGACTTCTTCAATGGCAACGGGGTAGGTTCTCTTCAGGTACGGTTCAAGTAACTTGTTGAACATACCGTCACCAAAGTTAGACTCGACGAGTACAGCGTTAACCTTCTCAGTCTTAGCGATGTCTGCTAGTGTCTGGAGTGTCTTCTCATCGTAACCGCCGGGTAACCCACCACATTGTCGTGCATAGATAAAACCATTCAGCATCTTTGTTACTGCGTATGATGTTTCATCTGAGCCGCGACCAGAGGGGTCAATAGCTAGTACTGAACCTGTGTAGTCGACCCAGTCGTTATGCTTGAAAGCAGGGCGGTGTAGCTTGTCACCTGTCAGCCCAACTACAGGTATATCTTTTATTACCTGGTCTTCACCTGAACCCCATGCAACCTTCACTGGGGCCAAGTCTATTGTCGTTCCCATGACCACAAGGTCTGAGAGTTTCAATGGATACCTGTCACCATCAGATACCGAAGTATCCAGCATGAACTGCAGGGCGAAACCCGAGCGTCCATAAGATGCTTCACGTTTCAGTAAGTCTAGCTCGTCGAATCTAGCTGTATCGGTAGGTTGACCATATCGTTCATGATGCTGAGAATCCGCTAAGGATGGGTCAGCATCAAGTCTGTCCCGTATGAGTGGGGCAAGTCTATCTCCGTATGCCGCCGCTAGTTTAGCTTTGGGGTAACGGGTAGGCCATATTAATTGTACATAACCACGTTCGCTTAAAGTGTTATATAGCGACATTTCTGTCTGCGGTGTACCTAAGTAGATGATACGACCACCGGGTTTCAGTATCGCATCGAACTCTTTAACAGATTCACCAAGGCGGTCACGCATCAGTTGTGTCATTGAGTTATTAGGTATCTCGACATCATCGGCAATGATGACGTTCGCACGGGAACCAGCAAGCTGACCTGAGATACCTACAGATTTAACTGATGGGGCATGGTCGGCTGTGGATGTTCCGACATCGAAAGCTACGTTAGAGTCTCGGTGTCCTTCTCGTTTGTTTGGTTGTAGAAACTGCAGAATATCTACCTCACGAATCAATCGCTTGGTAAATGTACTAAAGGCATCTGACCGTTCCTTCGAAGCTGATACAACTAATATCTTTGTATTAGAGTCAACTAGCAGTAACCAACATACATACGCAGAGGTAATCCAAGACTTACCGACCCCACGGAATGCTTCAATGATGAAACGCTCGGGGCCGGCTTGTAGTGACTTAGCTATGTCGTATTGTACTGGTGTTGGTACTGGAAGGTTCAGGCAGTGCCAGATGTATTTTAGAAAATGTCGAAAGTCTTTAACGTACGGGTGATTAGTGGGCAGTCGCTCCAATGTCATCCTCGAAGTTATCTAGTGGAATAGTAGTAGATAAATCATCAAACGTAGCTACGCTGAGATTGTCTACCGTCATTGAGTTCTCTTTGAAGAACTCTTGTGCTACTTTAAGAACAGCAGGGGATACTGAATCATCCCCCTCTAGTGCCTTATCGAGAGCCTCCATATGCTTAACGAATAAGTCGGAAGCCTTCTGTTTAACTGTTTGTGACATTAGGCTTCCCTAGTTGTAAGTTCTGTTTCTTGAAGAACCAGCGTAAGCCGAAGCTTGCCGCCATGATTCCAAACATACCAATCTGGTAGAACACTGGAAGTTCACCGACAAATTCAACCCATTGGATTGCACGTTCGGGTTCGAACCATGCGACAACTAAGGGGGAGAACCATATGATGGTGATGATTTCATCCTTCCATGAGAACTGTGATTGTCGTAAGGCAACCAAGTCCCATGTGGATTCTTGTTCAGATTGTTTAAGGTGAAAGTTTGCTTCAGCTTGGTGCTTGGCTTTCTTAACGCCTAACCATGAGGTGAACAAGTCTTTAACACCAAGTATTAGTGCTGTGTACATTACATTAGTACCTTGAAGCCCAACGCGTACGATAGGTCACTGCCAGATTGGAATTGGTCAATCCGTGTCTCAGTTGCGTTCATATGGGCGGTTAGTGATGCACCTCCCGTTAGTAAGGCGTTAGCTGTAAGGTTATCTGCCTGCGCCTCTGGAGAGGACAGTAGGGCCTGTACGTGAACCTTAAGTGAGGAGGCGAAGGAGTCGGTTGATGCTTCTGCTAGAGAGGCACCTAATGAGATGGGGATGTTAGCTGTTGATTGGAAGTTATCTGGGACAGGCTCTGTGACCAACAGATTGGCAGAGTATGTTACATATCCACCTATCGTTGCACTGAAAGTGTCCGAGGTTACTTCTGATACAGCTAGAGACGAGTTGACCAGTATGGTAACTGAGGTTGAGAAGGTGTTCCCACCCGGTTCGGTTACGTAAAGGTCAGCCGACAATCCCACGACAGGAGTTACCACGCCACCAGAACCCTCTCCGCCAAGGGCAGTCTCGCCCAGCATACTTGAGCCAAGGCCAAGGTACGAGGATGATGTTGTGATAACTGCTGTGACTGAGAGCGTTGCTAGAGGCGTAGTTCCTAAAGGAGAACTACCTAATGCCATCTTATATTAGTGACAGGTTGTTAACTGCTGTGTCTGCAAGTACTGAGCAGTCAGACCAAACTGTACAGGCTGATACCGCTTCGTTACCACGTCTACGTTCGTTCTCAATAGATGACGCTAAGTAAGTCCATCCCAATGCTGTAGCAATGATAAGGTCTGAAGCTACTTGCCCAGTCGTTCCTGTCGCGATAGCTTCACCAGCGATGAACGGATAGTTTGCTATCTGTTCTTCTGGGTAGCCTGCCTGCATGAATGCTTTAGCATCTTCCAGTTTCATCTGGTAAGTAGCGTCTTGGCTTGGAACTGCTGTGACGTATTTGGTACGTGTTTCGCCCGCCGCTTCGTTTATTCTATTTGTAGCTTCTTCTTGCGCCTGAGGTAGTGGGTCGAACGTATCGATGATTGCTTGTACTGCTACATCGTCGGAAGATATCCATGCACCGTCTACGTTAGACAGTGTGTGGCCTGACTCATGAATCAAGGAGTGAAGGTGTGTACCTTTTTCTATATAATTAATCATTAGATGGAGTTCGCATTAAAATGAATGTAAGGGAATGTATACGTACCTGCTGTTTGAGCGCCTGTGATGGGGTTGTCACCTATGGGGGCTGAAGTCCATAAAGAGTTTATAGTGCTATGCTTGCAAAACTCAGAGTAACCTTGGTTTTCTACGTAGTATAGGTTTGCACCTGTCACCGAATTCATCGTGCGTGGCTTCATGGTTGCACTATTAGTTACAAAACCAATATCGTACAGGCCTGCTGGTAGGTCTACATCACACGTAACCGATTTAAACCCTGTAGAGTCGACAGCTATAGCGCCTGATTCCCAAATAACTTCGCCTGTACTATTCTCGTTAACATGCTTCCATATACCAACTTTCGCCAACTCTCCGGCTAAACCTGCAGTACTTACAGAAAACGTAATTTTTGATATATGCATACCTGCGTTAAAGCGGTGAGTTGTTGCTTTCAACGTATCAACAGGTTGAGCGATACCTGATGAGTTGGTACTCAAACCTGTAAAGTTATCACCAATAATACCCCGTCCGTATCTATTTGGGATTCCTTTGTATGGTGGGATATTTAGGTTGGAGTCTGTAGCATCACAACGGACAGTAACTGTGCCGCTTAAAGCAATATTTGTTGAAGGGCTTTTATCGACTACAGTACCGTCATAGTTCCACGTGTCATCTCGAGTAATGGTATCTGCCGAGTAAATTCCGATACCAGCTACTTTGCTCGAGGCATCTTCTGCGACATAACTAACTAAGTCTCCGTCAGTAAATGAGCCGCTAAATGGAATCATTCCTGTGGTTACGCCTGTAAGCGTTAAAACGCCTGAGGCATCTGTAGCGGTTTCTTCGGTGAAGTTAGCGAACATAGCCTAGCTCCTCGTTATCTTTTTGTTTCATATGCATCTCTTCTAAGTTAATTACTTGCCACCCCATAGTGTTGGGTTTTTATTGTAGTCAGCCGCCCCATCAGGATTTATACCCGATAAGTCAGGGGCTTCCGTCCACGCTCCAATGGTGTTGTATCGAAGAGCGGCGGCACGATATCCACCTACCGTGCCTGAGCTTGGCATATGTGGGTGTGTACCATTAACGCCCCTTCCGGCTATAACAGCATTACCGTCCGAAATAATACCCAGAAAGTACATTCCAGCTTTTAAAGTGACAGGAGTTATTAGGGACGAGCTTTTATTGAACCCTGTTGTGGTTATATCTATGTCAGTAGTCTGAGCTATCAACTTGCCAGCGAAGCCATCCGTCCTCTGCTCATATAGTGCTAGGCGTGCCTTGCTTCCTGTAGTCGCCGCTGTGACCACGTTTGCGATACCTAGAGATACTAGGGTTACTGCTGACTTCATGTAAAAAGAGGATAGGTTCATCTCGTTCACAACCATCGAGACATTACCTGTTCCTTTGTCTTGGTAGGCATCAGAGACGAACCCTGTAATTTCCCGAACCTGTACGGGGGATACGCCTGATGAAGAGTCTGCGGATGGTGTGCATCGGATAGTGTGAGTACCTGCTGATAATGTAATATTAGTAGCGGGGCTTTTATCAACTACTGTGCCGTTATAGTTCCACGTATCGTTGCGGGTAACCGTACCGACACTATTGAATGTGCCAATGCCTGCTACTTTTGTCTGGGTTGCACCATCTGTAATAACGTAGGACACTAAGTCGCCGTCATCGAAGCTACCAGAGAACGGAATGCCATCAGTAACAGCGCCTGCTAAAGTCACGGTGTCTCCAGTACCTGTACATGTCTCTGCTGTAAAATTAGCAAACATATATAGCTCCTATGCGTGGTTGATTACGGAAGTTGCAACAGTTACTTGTTGTCCCGCAGTAATACTTAATGAATCGATAGCAATGTCGGCATTAGAAAGAGCTACCGTTAGGCCTGTGATGACATCTACTCCACCGCCAGTTACGATACGTGCTTCTGCCGCTGTACCTGTGTTGTCTGCATCCACATCTGATTGACCGGGAGTAAACGTAAGCTCTGTGCCGGAAACCGTGCCACAAGGGTCAGTGAGTTCAATGGTAGCTAATATTGTACCCATTCCTGTTGTGCCAATCTCTAGCCGCGCTGGGTTAACATGAGCATCAATAGTATCGATAACTGCTTGTAGACGGGCCGTCTTAGTTGCTGTTGTGTAGATGATAGACATTACGCTACTCCCATGATTTCACATACGGTTGACGAGGCGAACAATAAAGAGTCTACTGTTGCTGGAATGATTGTTGTACCTGCGGGCATAGTGGCTGAATCGCCGACACCATTAATCTTATAACTGATTGGGGCGCTTACGCGCACTGCGAGTACGGTTGTTGTATCTAAGTTCGTTGCTGTCTCAATCCTGTCTGGAGAGAAGCCTTGGACGACTCCAAAGTTGTTGTGTCGTAATGGCATTGTTATTTGATTCCTAAAAGTTTCTGGACGACTCTCTCGAGTACGCTGGTTCCTAATGATGCGGCTAGACATGCTATGCCACATACAGCGGACAATGAGAGGTCTGGATAAAAGGTAAGGACGGATGCGGCTGACGCACCTAGGCCTGCAGATGACATTGCTCTACCTGCAATTATGCGCGGTGTCAGCTTGTCTTCGCTTGCGAGGAGTTGACCTAAACCCACCACAAGACCTGCGAGACCTAATGTGCCTAGCATCGCCTCTGGGGGGACGCGTTCTGGCATTATTTGTAAACCTGATAATGTTTGGGGTACTGTCGTCTGAGTAATTCAGATTCGTAAGATAACTCACAGTGTCTTACTGTTCTGTCTTTACGTTTCTCTTTGTCAAACCATAGTAATAAATTGATTAGATGTAACCATAGTAGGGGGGTGTGACCTAAGTTCTTGGTTCTATACGCTCTGGCACTTAACGTCTCATCTGGATATCCACCAGTTACCACGTTCAGTAACTGGTCGATACCAATGAAAAGGTTATAGAAGTACTTAAGCAATTATGGTGCCACTGGTAGTTGGGCTAGTATTTCATCATAAGTAGGCTCAGTGCCACCTCCCTGCCAAGCACCCATTATGGTGTAAGCTGTAGCCCAGACGTTGGCTGTCCAGAGACCTAGAGCCTCACACTCAGTTTGGAATGGATTGACATAACCAATGTATTTACCAATAGAGTTGATACTATCGTAACCTTTAGACATTGCAGTATCATCAAGAAGCTTCTGAATGTTATCCGTGTACTCTGCAATCTTCTCAGCCGGTGTCAATACAGGTGTTAAATGTGTAGCTACCTCGGCGGGTGTCATTACTATAAGGTCGGGGTGTATATAAGCATCCTGAGAACCGTCACTCTCAAAGGCTGAAACATCTAGTGTTGCTTTGTGTTTGTAATATTTCATTATCTTAACTCACTCCAAATCATATTTGATGCCACGCCGTTCGCGTAAGCTATTTTGTATGTCTCCCCATCAGGAACAGGGAAAAACCCATGCACCCAAGACGATGCGGAGTATGATTGACCTGTGACCCCTCGCTGTACTCCCCCTACCAGAATGTTAAACACCACATTCACCGCCGCAGTGCATGAGAACATTACCCATATTGTTCTCCCCGTTGTATTTGTGTACGTGGTATCGTAAGCTCTCGATGCTGTGAGGTCTTGGTATGTTTGACCAGTCCCTAAACCTGCAATCACACCTGTCAATAAACTTCCATCAACCGCTGGTAATTGTGCCGAGCCATTTAGACGTACCAGTTTATTAGCTGTAGTGCCTATCTGAGCCTCTTTAAGTATCGTGGAGTCTTTAGCCTCATAGATACCGGCGTGTGTGTGACCACTAGAAGCCTTCTCAACGGCAAGCTCATCGATAGCACCTTGTACATTACTAGCCGTGATTGGCCCTGCAGGTACATTGGTAATACTTCCAGCTGTCGGGGTGATACCGCCAAGCAGTGCTGAAGTAATCTCGGTATCAAGGTATACCTTGGATACTGCATCATGTGGTTCAGCTGCATCTGCTATATTGCTTATACGTGTTCCGTTAGCGTTGTAAGTTCCATCTGCATTAAGGGAGATATTGCTGTCAGAGTTATCCTCACGCTCCTGTGCAATGAAGAACATCTGGTCAGCCGACCTATCTAAGTCGCTCTCTCCTAGAACTGTGCCGTCTTGGAAGTCTATCGTTCTGGCTAGAAGAGGTGTGACCCTCTTGACCCTGAACGTTGTTCCCGTAGATACTGCAGGTGAGATTGAGATTTGTGAGTCACTCAGCCATGTAAAGGCGATAGGTGAGTCGTCCGACACATCTAAGACTGAAATATCGTCTCGAGATAGGAACGGAAAGGTAACAGTCCAAGCTGTAGTCGAACTGTTACCGGGGTAATCAACGTATGATAACGCCATTGTTTAATTTTCCTGTCGTTGTGGAAGAGGGTAGCCCTC
>JAVJHY011697978.1:0-42231 GCA_035593235.1 Phascolosoma agassizii
GAATCCGATCGTCTTCATGATCACAGTGTGGTTGAAGGTTCCTCGTGTGAGCTTGAAGCGAAACCTAAATGTCCCCCAACAAGCCGTTTCGTCCGGTGGTTGGCTACGCGTAGTCGGCGACGATGCTCGGCATGGAACAGGTCATGCCGCATCGATTCATGGGCCCCGACCGTCTGATCCAGCTCATGTCCGACGAGGGAGTGACCATCTCGGCGGGTGTGCCAACGATCTGGCAGGGCGTCAAGGCGATTACCGAAGCCCAACCCGGTGTGTACGACCTATCAGCGCTCAGCCGGCTGACATGTGGCGGTTCGGCGCCGCCACCGTCGCTGATCCAGTGGTACTGGGACGAACTCGGGGTCGAGATGATCCAGGGTTGGGGCATGACCGAAACCTCGCCGCTCGGGACACTGTCGCGTCGGGTCATGAAGCGCAGCCAGCTCGAACTCGACCCCCAGCAGCAGTTCGCCAACATGGCAAAGGCCGGCCAGCTCATGCCCGGCCTGGAGATGAAGATCGTCGACGACGACTTCAATGAACTTCCCCACGGCGAGGCTGGCGAGATCGTCGTGCGGGGCTGCAACGTTCTACGCAGCTTTCTCGACGACCCAGAGGCGACCGCCAAGGCCATCGATGCCGACGGTTGGATGCACTCCGGTGACCTGGCGGTCATGGATGACAATGGCTACGTCAACATCGTGGGACGGATCAAAGACCTGATCATCCGAGGTGGGGAGAACGTGTATCCCCGGGAGATCGAGGAATTCCTCTACACTCATCCGGCCATCGCCGACGCTCAGGTCATCGGCGTGCCGGACGTGAAATACGGCGAAGAAATCATGGCATGGGTGCAGCTTGCTCCTGACCAGAAGTTGACCGAGGACGACGTCAAGGAGTTCTGCCGGGGCACCATCGCCCACTTCAAGGTGCCCCGCTACATCACCTTTGTCGACGAGTTCCCGATGACGGTGACCGGCAAGGTACGCAAGATGGAGATGCGGGAGAAGTCCATCGCCGACCTGGGCCTCCGCGACGCAGCAGGAACCGAAACCGCCTGAATCCGACGATGGGTCAATCGGTCCCGGTCGGATGAGCCAACGGTCATTCTGACTCTGACTCTGACATCGAGACTACGCCTACCGCCGGGACAGGCTGGTCACCGCGGCATCGATCGATTCGACGCATATCCCGACCATGGATTCCAACTCCGCTTCGGTGACGGTGAAAGGCGGACCGAACAGCAGCGCATCGGGCACACCGGCACAGCCGGCGGGATAGATCCAGCAGTCACGCTCCATGGCCTCGGCCACCACCTCGGGCGCCAAGGCCCCATCGAAGTGGGCGCCGCTCGCTCTGTCCTTCACCAGCTCGACGCCCTGCATCAGACCACGACCTCGACGATCGGAAACATTGGGGTGATCGGCCAGGGCGTCATCCAACAGGGCGGCCAACCGGTCCCCCATCGTTGCCGCCCGGTTCACCAGGTCCTCATCTTCCATGATGGTCAGCACCCGGTCGGCGACGGCGCAGCCAACATCGGCCCCGCTAAAGGTGAAGTACATCACGGTCAACTCCGCTTGGGCGATCGGCTCGACAACGTGGTCGGTGGCGAAGACCGCCCCCATCGGCACGTAACCGCCGCCGAGGCCCTTACCACCGACCAGCAGGTCGGGCACGACGTTCACATGGTCAACACCGAACTTCATCCCGGTTCGCCCGAACCCTGTCATGACCTCGTCGCAGATAAGCAGAATCCCGTGGTCATCACAGATGCTTCGGAGTCCCGGCAGATAGTCATCGGGCGGAACCAGGGCGCCACCGGACGCCCCGCTCACGGGCGCGACCACGATGGCGGCGACCGTTGTCGGATCTTCGGCCTCGACCAACTTTCGCACTGATTCGGCGTCGAAGAAATCGGCCTTTGGCTGGTCGGTCAACATCGGTTCCAGGGTGGCCCGCCGCCGGTCATGGTTGGCGACCGAGAGGGTTGCCAGCGTCGCTCCGTGATAGCTGATCTCCCGACCGACGACCTTGCGGCGATCCACATCACCCCTTGCCACATGATGCTGGCGGGCAATCCGCATCGCTGAGTCGACGGACTCCGATCCGCCGGAGACAAACATGCAGCGGGTCAGGCCTTCCGGCAGCCAACGGTCCTGAAGATGTTCGATCAGCCGCAACCGGGCCTCGGTGGCCCAGATCGGAACGACATATGCCGCACCGGACATGGCGGCTGCTGCCGCCTCCCCCGGCTCCGGTCGACCGTGGCCGATATTGGTGACGATTGCGCCGCCACCACCGTCAAGGATCCGCCGACCGTCGGAGGTATGGAGATAACCGCCGGAGCCGCCGGTGATGATGAGAGGAGTGGTCCCCGGCAGGAATGGGAACTTGGCTGCACGATCGGGTGACATGTTCGACAGTACCTTCCGCTTGAACGAGTGTTACTAAAACGAGCTCAGCGCAACGGTCGGTCGCTGGTCGGTTCGGCGAAATCCGGGGGACGCTTTTCCAGGAACGCGCTGCGAGCCTCGGCGGCATCGGCGGTGTTTCGAGTCATGACCTGTGTCCGTGACTCCAGTGCCAGGGCGTGGTCAAGGCTCGATGCGTGGAGGTTGGCCCACATGACCTCCTTTGTCATCGAGACGGCCATCGGAGCGTTCTGAGCGAGAGAACCGGCAAGCTCCATCGCCCGATCGACGAGTCCATCGGCCGCGGTGACCTCGCCTATCAGGCCCATGGCCTTGGCGCCCTCGGCATCGATCCGCCGGCCGGTCAGCATCAGGTCAAAGGCCAGCGCCGGGCCAACGATCTTGGGAAGGAAGTACGACAGGCCCATCTCGCAGCCGGAGATCCCGCGCTTGACGAAGCCGTCGGCAAAGGTGGCGTTGACCGAACCGATGCGAAGGTCGCTGGCCGCAGCGATGGCGAAGCCGGCGCCGATGGCGTGACCGTTGACCGCCGAGATGACGGGGATCGGCGCACTGTGGATGGCACGGACTATGCCGCTGAGCACCAGATGCAGGTTTTCGAAGCCGCCGATGATCGGATCAAGCCGAGCCGAACCGTTGGAAACGGCATCGTCGGCTGCAGCGTCCCGCTGAGCTGTGTCCTGGGCTGCAGCGTCCCGCTGAGCTGTGTCCTGGGCTGCAGCGTCCCGCTGAGCTACCGACTTGACGTCGATGCCTGCGCAGAATGCTCGTTCCCCGGCACCCGAGATGACGATGGCTCGACAGGATCGATCGGCCGATGCAGCCCGGATCGCCTCCGGCAGATCCTCCAGCAGATCAGGGGAGAGCGAGTTGAGCGCCTCGGGACGATCAATGGTCAACAGCGCCGACCCGTCGTGCCGCTCGACATTAAGATTGGCCGGGAGATTGGCCGGAAGATTGGCCATCAGACGGGACGATCTCCAATGAGGGTGACCCGCTCGACCCGGCGATGCTGTCCGCCGTGGTCCGGCACCGCATAGTGCTGGGTGCAGCGATTGTCCCACTGGGCAATGCTGTTCGGCCGCCACCGGAACCGGACCTGAATCTCCGGGATGGTCGACTGATCATACAGTCGGTAGCGCAGGGCTCGGGACTCTTCTGCACTCATGCCATCGATCGTCAGCATGAAGTTGCGGGCCATGAACAGGCATTTTCGCCCGGTCTCAGGATGGGTCCGGACCAGCGGATGTTTCTGGTCAGGGTATTTCTCGTAGGTCTCGGCGAGCTCTTTCTCCGACATGGCGCGGCCAAACCCCTTGACGTAGGAGTGAACCGCGTAGAGCCCGTCGATCTCCTCCTTGATGTCATCTGGCAACATCTCGTAGGCCAGCTCCATGTTCGCGAAGCAGGTGTCGCCTCCGTAGGAGGGAATGACCCGACCCAGCAGGATCGACCCCAGCGGCGGGGACTCACGGAAGGTCACATCGCTGTGCCAGGTCTCAGCGGAAATGAACTGATCGGGAGTCGAGTCGATGACCAGGATCTCCGGATGGCCATCCGCATGGGGGCTGAAGGGGTGAATCTCCAACTCCCCGAGCGCCCGACCGTAGGCCAAGTGCTGCTCGTGGGTCAGATCCTGGTCTCGGAAGAACAGCACCTTATGGTCGAGCCAGGCCTGGCGAAGCTCGGCGATGATCTCGTCGTCCAGTTCACGGAGATCAACATTTTCGATCTCGGCTCCGATGGACCCGGTCACCGGTTGCACCCTGATCCGGTTGAAATCTCTTACTGCGGTGGCTTCTACTCGCACGATAGTTCCCCCTTGTGCCCGCACCTCGTCTTGTGGGCCGTCCTATGGGCCGTCTTCATCGACCCATAGCCAGATGCCTGTAGTCGATTCCCAGATGCCTGTAGTCGATTCTAGGTCACACGTCTCTCAGCGTCAGATTCGCAGCGCCGCCCTGAACACGGATCGTTGGGGAACCTAGTGTGTGAGTCATGCGCTCGTTCGCCCGTCTATCGGCTGGCCTACTCACCGTTTCGTTGCTGGCCGCGGCCTGCGGTTCGAGCGGTGACTCGTCGAGCACCAGTTCATCGGGCGACGGCCCCGCTGACAGCGTCGCGGGTGACAGCGGTCCGCCAGACAGCGTACCTGCTGCCTTCACCCCCGGGATGGTGGCCGAAGGCCAGGTGACGATCGATGACACCGTCATCGACTACGTGACGGTGACCCCCCAAGGCTTCGTTCCCGGTGACGTCGCACCGGTGCTGTTGGCCATGCCACCCGGGGGGCAGGATCTGGACCTGACCCGAACGGTGACCAGCGGAACCTACGCCACCGAAGCGGTGGCCCGCGGTTGGGTCGTGGTCAGTCCGGCCGCGCCAGGAGGCGAGCTGTACTTCAACGGCTCGGAGTCCCTCATCCCGGGCCTCCTCGACTGGATGTACACCTGGGTCGAGCCGGAGGGTGGTCGGCCGCATCTGGCCGGAGTCTCAAACGGTGGGCTCAGTTCGTTCCGGCTGGCGGCCCTGCAGCCGGACACCTTCCAGTCGATCCTGGTGTTTCCCGGCTTCCCCAGAAGCGATAGGGACAAGGCGGCGTTGGCCGAGCTGACGGGGACCCCGATCCGCATGTTTGTCGGTGAATCGGACACCGGGTGGGTCACACCGATGGAGGAGACGTTCGAAACGCTGACGGGGCTCGGCGCAGATGTGACCATCGAGGTTCGACCGGGCGAAGGCCACGTCATTCAGTCGCTGTCGGATGGCGTTGACATCTTCAACGAACTCGATGCCCTCCGGTAGGGCTGAGATCGGCCGGGCCATGCCAGGACTGACGCCTCGATCTCCCCGGTCTTCCTTCCATCCTCCAAGCCCCTTGCGGTAGCGTCGGCAGAGAGCGGATACGGAGGCACCCAATGCGATTCGGCATTTTCGATCAGTTGGAGCAACCAGGCAATCTAGACGCCGGTTCGTTGTACGAGAGCCGTCTCCAGTTGGCCACCCTGGCCGAGGATGCCGGTTTCTGGGGATACCACAAATCCGAGCACCATATGATCCCGCTCGATCACGGGCCGAACACCGGGATTTTTCTCTCCGCTCTGGCCCAGCGAACCAGCCGCATTCGGCTCTGCTCGCTGGTGCACCTCCTGCCGTTTCACCATCCCATCCGCCTGATCGAGGAAATCTGCATGCTCGATCACCTCAGCGGAGGACGGTTTGAGTTCGGCTTCGGCAAGGGCATCAGCCCGCCCGAACACCGGCTGTGGGGGCTCAATGCTGACGAGGCAGAGGCCAAGACCGATGAGTCGCTGTCACTGATTCTTCAGGGGCTGCAGTGCGAGTCAGACCTATTCTCCTTCAGCGGCGAGTTCTGGGAATTCGCAGACGTTCCGCTGGAGCTGCGGCCCCTGCAGCAGCCATACCCGCCGCTGTGGCGGCCGGGAACCATCGATACCGCGGCCGCACTGGGGGTCAGCACGATGGTCGCTGGGCCCATCGACCGGGTCAACCAGTCGATCCAACGTTACCGAGACCTCTATCAGCCGGGCGTCAGCGGTGGTCACCAGCCGACCATCGGTGCCATCCGAAAGTTCGTCGTCGCCCAGACCGACGACGAAGCGGACAGGGTCGGCGAGCGAGCCTGGCCCGCATTCAGCGACCACCTCTCCCGCCTCTTCAGCAAATACGAGGTCCCCATACCCAACGATCCAACCATCGGCGGTGACTACGAGATGGCGAAACAGGTTCAGGCCATCGTGGTTGGATCACCCGAGCGGATCAGGGCCCATGTCGAAGAGTTGGCTGCCGGTGGGTTGGTCGAATACGTGGTCGGCGGGTTCTCCTTCGGAGATCTCACCCATGAGGAGACCGCCCGATCCCTTGAGCTGTTCGGAGAGCACGTCGTCAATCCGCTGAGCAAGGCCTGACGGTGATCTGACCACCAACGCCCGGCGGAGGCGCTCCGCCGGTCCGGTCATCGCTGAGCCATACTGGGGCGGTGGCCTACAAAAGCAGACGAATAGCCGACCGGTTCTTTCTGGTCGGTGGAGGTTTGGCGCTCGGAGTCGGGGCGCTGATCGCCGCGGCGGCCGGTGACTCCGAACGTATCGGCCAGTATTACGGAGCGGCCTCAGTGCAATCCGACGGCACCGCCCAGGTCACCGAAGCGATCGATTACGACTTCGGCCCCTCAGACCGTCACGGTATTTTCCGTGACATTCCCGGTCTGGACCGGAGCGCGCCAGTGGAGGTCAGTTCGGCCACCGCTCCCGATCAATTCGTTATCGAGCCGGCAGCCAACCGGACTCGCCTCCGCATCGGGGACCCCAACGCCACCATCAGCGGCAGACACCGCTACCTCATCGACTACCCGATCAACCTTGGTTTCGAAAACAACCGAATCTCCTGGAACGCTATTGGAGCGTTCTGGAACGTTTCGATCAGCGACATCGAGCTTCACCTGCTGTCCGATCGTGCGCTAACCGATGTCCAGTGTTCCCAAGGCCCAACCGGATCCTGGGATGATTGTTTGTTCCGAGAGGAGGAACCGGGCCATATCGTGGTGACCGTCGACAAGCTCGACTCGCTCGAGGGCATCACAATCTCGGCCACCGCCGGAGCACAACTCAGCGCCGTGCCATCCGTGGTCCGACCCGACACCGATGCGGTCGACCCCGGAACCGGGGTTCTTCCGCCAGGCGTCACCGCGGCGGCAACCGGGTTGATCGCCGCCGCTGCGGCCTCCATTTTTGTGCGGCGGCAGGGCAAGGAGCTGGTATGGGCCGGAGGAAGCGCCGATGCCGCCTTCGGTCCCCAGTTCGATGACCGATACGCGGTGAGGCGGGTCGATCATTCGGAGCTGAGCAAGCTGGCAAGCACGGAGTTCGCACCTCCCAAGGGCTTGACCGCCTGGCAGGGGGGCATCCTTCACTCCGAGAGTGTGACCCGGGACCATTCGGTGGCCTGGCTGTTGGAGCGGGCCAACGCCGGTGAGATACAGATCGAGGGCTCTGACGAAGACCTGACCATGACGCTCAAAGATGTGGAGTCGCCCGAGCACCGCACGTTGGAGATGTTGTTCGGTGGCCGCCGAACCGTCGAACTCGGCTCGTACGACAAGCAGTTTGCCTCGGGCTGGGATTACCTGAGCCGTGAACTCGACCGCTGGTACGAGGCGTCACCGTACTGGGACCCGGCCGGGGAACGGAACCGGAAGCGCACGCAGATCTTCGGTTTTCTGTTCCTGATCCTCGGCCTGATTCCTGCCGGGTTGTTCGCCGTCGTTGCCAACCGGGTCGGCGCCGGTTGGCTCGTCGGCGTCGCATTGGGGGCGCTGGTGGCCGGCGCCGGTTGGGCCATGCTGATCAGGAGCTGGGAGCTTCGGGTCCGAACGCCGGAGGGAAGCGGGCTTTGGATCCTCACCGAGTCCTTCCGCCGGTTCATCAACAAGTCCGACGCCCAACATGTGGAGGCTGCGGCGAAACAGGGCGTACTGCTTGACTACACGGCCTGGGCGGTCTCACTCGGCGAGGTCGACCGATGGTCGAAGGCGGTCGAAGCGGCCAACTTGGAAGGGTCGTCAGGCCTCGCCCCTCAGGCGTTGTACATGACGGCCATGGCCTCCAATCTCAGTTCCGCTGTGTCCTCAACCACAAGTGCTCCTTCCTCCAGCGGTGGAGGCGGCGGCAGTGTTGGCGGCGGTGGAGGGGGCGGTGGCGGCGGCTCCTGGTAGGCCCGTCCCGCCAGATCTTCCGGCCGGCGATCCCCCCCTTCGGTATCGATGTACGGTTTCGGCGCTGTTCCACGGGTTGCTGACCAGCTACGGCTTGGTGACGATCAGCTCCATTGGCGCCAATACTCCGGACCCGACGGCGGCGGCGAGGTTGCCAAGTT
The DNA here is from genome assembly GCA_035593235.1 of Phascolosoma agassizii. Taxonomy (NCBI): domain Eukaryota; kingdom Metazoa; phylum Annelida; class Sipuncula; order Phascolosomatiformes; family Phascolosomatidae; genus Phascolosoma; species Phascolosoma agassizii. Next base: position 8,328 of record JAVJHY011697978.1, read on the forward strand.
TGGTTGCCGCGGTGGAACCCATCAGCAGTTGCAGGCCGACCGGCGACGGAGGGGCGTCAGCGCTCCGGAGACGTTCGAAGAACCCCTCTGCGAATGCACCCCGATTTTCTTCGTCGACAATCTCAAGGTCGGCCGCTTCGATACTGCGTCGGTAATCATCGAGGGTGGCGACATGGCTGGTCGATGAGTCGGAAGCCCACGGCATCGGGTACTCAAAGTCCCCATAGGCAAACCGCATGACGTCGTAGATCCCGAACCGGGCGCCCGGCCGAAGGACCCGACCCACTTCGCTGAACAGCGCCCACTTGTCCTCAATGTTCATGGCAACATGCAACGTGACGGCCCCGTCAAACGACCCATCGTCGAAGGGCATGTCGAGGGCCGTCCCGGCTCGCAACTCGACCTTCCCATCGAGACCCAGCCACCGATTCATGGCGTTGCCCGCTTCGACATATGCCTCGGTGAGGTCAATCCCCACCACTTCGCCGACCCTGGCGGCTAAAACCCGGGCCGCTCCCCCCGTGCCACAGCCGACGTCCAGTACCCGGGCATCGGCTGCGAAGTTGAGTTTGTCCAACAGATGAGCAGTTGCCGGTGGGCCACCGATGTGGAACTCACCAACCGGAGCCAGGTCAGCTTCGGTTGCGGTCTCCGGAGTCACATCCAGTTTGGCCAGTGCGGCCTCTATCGCCTCGATCAGGCTGTCCTGGCTGTAGTGCGCGGCAACTTCGTTCTGCGTCATGCTTGGTGCCTCCGGCGTGTGACAGGTTTGAACAGGGGGTGTGATTCGTCATGACACTATCGGTCGTTGACCGATGACGGCGCCCAGATCCCGCTCCGCTGGTGAGCTCGACAGGAGTCCATGCCACAATGAACACGATTCGTATGACTGTCTTTCCCCCCGCGCCTCGCCCATCGGTCCCCCTGCCGAGCCAGCCAACTTCGACCCCGTTTCCAACAACAACCTGGCCGACCGCCGAAGCACCCGGACATGTGGCGGATGGGATGAAGCCGTTGCTCGAAGAGATGTTCGGTCTGGGGACCGACGACGAGGCCTCGCCGTTCGGCCAATCGTTGGCCTTCGTTGCCATACACAACGGTGCCCTTGTCGCCGAGCGCTATGGGCCGACGGCCGGACCTGATGAGTCCCTGATCTCCTGGTCGATGGCCAAGAGCTTCACACAGGCCCTGGTCGGGATCCTGGTACGCGACGGCAAGCTCGACGTCGACGAACCGGCACCGATCGCGGCCTGGAGGGCTGCCGGTGACCCTCGCTCATCCATAACCACAGACCAGCTGCTGCGCATGGTGCCCGGCACGTTGTTCAATGAGGACTACGTCGACGAGGCGTCCAGCCACTGCATCGAGATGTTGTTCGGTTCCGGGAAGTTTGACATGGCGGCCTACACCGCCGCTCAACCGGCGGTCCATGAGCCGGACAGCGTGTTCAACTATTCGAGCGGCACGACAGTTTTGGTCTGTCGAATATTGGCCGACATCGTCGGCTCCGGACCGGTCTTCGAGCAATGGATGAACGACGTCCTGCTCGGCCCGCTCGGCATCGATGCCGAGCTGACATTCGATGAGGTCGGCACCTGGGTCGGGTCGTCGTACCTTCACACCGCGGCACGGAATTTCGCCAAGTTCGGGCTGCTCTATCTTCGAGACGGCGTCTGGGATGGGCAACGGCTTCTGCCGGAAGGTTGGGTTGACTACGCCCGAACTCCACGGGGTTGCAATGAGGACGGCGACCTCTACGGAGCCCACTGGTGGATCAACAACAACGATGATTCGGTCTTCTTCGCCGCCGGATACGAGACCCAGCGCATCATCGTCGACCCGGCCGCCGATCTGGTGTTGGTCCGCCTTGGCAAAACACCGACCGAGCTTGCAGACAACGTCGATGAGTGGCTCAATCGAGTTCGGCTGCTCTTTCCCCGCTGAGCCACCTGTTACGCCGTACGCTTCGGTATTCGGCCAATGTCGGGTGGCCGAACGCTGTGATTCTTGATGGTGTCATGAGAGACTGCAACCATGGTCCGGACACCGTGGCATAAACGCCTTGTCACCCAGGCGATGGCCCTTCAGCTGGCGGTCATCGCGTTGGTGCTGTTGGCCGTATCCGCTGCCTTTGCGAGGACCAGCCAAGATCTTCTGGAAGAGCAGTACGGTCTGCGGGCCACAGCGGTTGCAGGCTCGATGGCCGAGATCCCCGAGGTCCGAGCCCGGCTGGCCGAAGGGGCAGCGACGCCATCCCCGAGGATTCAGGAGATCGCCGAGGGGGTGCGGCACCGCACCGCCGTCTCGTTTGTGGTGGTCACCGATGTGAAGGGGATACGACACTCACACCCCAACCCGGAACGCATCGGCCAGCCGGTCTCGACCGACCCCGGCCGTGCGCTGGCCGGCATCTCAGACTGGTATGTGGAGACAGGAACCCTTGGTCCGTCGGTCCGAGGCAAGGTGCCGATCTGGGACCCCACGGGTGAGAATGTCATCGGCATCGTCTCGGTTGGAATCCTCACAGGCGAACTGACCGACGCCTTCCGGACAAGACTGGCCGGGCTTCTCATCGTGGCCAGTGGCGTCTTCGCCGTCAGCGCCCTGGCCGCCTATTTTGCGGCCCGCACCATTCGCCGCCAAACCCTCGGTCTGGAACCACCGGAGATCGCGGCGCTGTACGAGCACCGCGACGGCATGCTCCGGGCACTTCACGAGGGAGTGTTGGCGGTAGACGAACACGGCGTGGTGACCTTGTTCAATGATGAGGCGGCCACCATGTTGAACCTGACATCGGACAGCGCAGGCCAATCGCTCGATGACCGGGCTGATCTGGCGGAGCTGCTGCAGCTCTCCGAAGGCTCCGGTTCCCGGGTGGACGTGCCGCTACAGATCGGAACCCAGACGCTGCTCGTCACGACCGCCCCCATCACCATTCGTAACAAACGTCAGGGAGCGGTGTACACCTTTCGAGACCGAACCGAGCTGCAGGGCCTGGTCAGCGAACTCGAGTCAGCTCAGGGTCTGGTCGATGCCCTACGAGCCCAAGCTCACGAGCATTCGAATGATCTCCACACCATCTCCGGACTTATCGAGCTCGGCCGCCACGATGATGTGCTCTCGGTCGTGATGGACCATTCGGAATCCGAGCGGGCGCTGGCCGACCTCTACGGCAACCGTTCCAGGGGAGACTCGCTGATCGTGGCCTCGCTGCTGGCCAAGACCGCTCTGGCGTCGGAGCGCAACATTCGATTGCGAACCCACCTCGGGGATCTACCACAGACCAAGGTGTCGGTGGCTCGCGATCTGGTGACCGTCATCGGCAATCTGGTCGACAACGCCATCGATCAACTGAGCACCACATCGATCGGCGGTGGCGAAATCGAGATAGCGGTCTGGGAGCATCGGGGGGTGGTGCACATCGAAGTTTCGGACAGCGGTGATGGGATGACCCCTGCCGAGGTGGAGCGCATCTTCGAGACCGGCTACACAACCAAAGACACCAGAAGCCACGAAGGGCTGGGACTGGCCCTGGTCGATGCCCTCGTCAGACGACATCATGGATCGATATCGGTGGACAGCGAGCCGGGATCCGGCACACTCTTCTCGGTGAGCCTTATGGTGGCCGCACAGGGGGAACTGCTCGATGCCTGAACCGATTCCCGTTCTGATCGTCGACGATGACTTTCGAGTTGCCGACATCCACAAGGGGTTCGTTGAAGAGGCGGGAGGCTTCGACGTTGTCGGGACTGCACAGTCTGCGACCGAGGCAATGAAGATGAGCATGGACTTGAAGCCGTCGCTAGTACTTCTGGACATCTACCTGCCGGACGGTTCGGGAATCGACGTACTTCGATGGCTACGAGACGAGCTGGCGGTCGACTGTTTCGTCCTGACCGCGGCCCGAGACGTCGGCACCGTAAAACGCTCGCTTGACCTCGGAGCCCTGCACTATCTGATCAAACCCTTCGGCAAGGACGAGCTGATCGACCGGCTGCAGGAGTACCGCCGGTGGCGGGCGTCGCTGCAGACCGATGACGAGCTCGATCAGCCCGGTATCGACCACATCTTCAACGGTCGGGGCCGGCCCCATGCGGTGCTGCCGAAGGGCCTCTCAGTGGGGACCATGGAATTGGTCATCTCAGCCCTGGCCGGTGCCGAGGACCCTTTGGGAGCCGAAGACGTCGCCCAGATGACCGGTATCAGCCGGGTCAGCGTCCGCCGCTATCTTCGCCACCTGGCCGATTCCGAACGGGCGGTCCTTGTGCAGGATTACGGCACCCCTGGACGCCCCCGGCACCGTTTCCAGCTGGTGTCGTGAGTAGGTGTTAGACCTCGGCTCCAGCATCGGCGAACTCATCTTTGACGTTGCTGCCCCTCAGCCTGCTGATGATCTGCGGTAGGAACAGCACGACAAAGGTCCCGATCAACAAACCGATGTTCAGGAATCCATCGACGAAGGTGGTGTAGTCGCCCTGGCTGGCGACCAGGGATCGGCGGAAGTTCTGTTCCAGGTCATCGCCTAGAATCAGACCCATCAGGATCGGGGCCAGCGGCACCCCGAGTTTTCGAAGCATGAATCCGACGACCCCGAAGATGGTCATGATGGTGATGTCGAGACCGCTGTTGTTGACCGAGTAGACCCCGATGTAGGAGATGACCAGGATCATCGGCATCAAGAACCATGGTGGAATCTCCAGAATCTTGACGAACATCTTTACCAGCGGGAAGTTGAGCAGCAGCAACATCAGGTTACCGATATACATCGATGCGATGAGCGTCCAAATCAGCTCCGGGGTCTCGGCGAAGACGTTGCCGGATCCCGGCCGGATACCCATGGATATCAGGATGCCAAGCATCACCGCTGTGGTACCCGAGCCGGGGATGCCCAGCGTCAGCAGCGGCACGAGCGAACCGCCGGCAGCGGCGTTGTTTGCCGATTCCGGTGAGGCCACGCCGCGGATGTCGCCCTTGCCGAATGTGTCTTCGGTGTTGGACAGCCGCTTCTCCAACCCGTATGACATGAACCCGGCCACCGACGCTCCGGTGCCGGGCAGCAGCCCGACAAAGAACCCGATGGCGCTCCCTCGAATGATGGCGCCAAGCGAGAAAAAGAACTCCTTCGACGTCACCCAGATGCGTTCGGCCTTCTGGAAGACGACGTTCTCTCCCCGAACCGTGTCTTCAAGAAGGGTCAGCACCTCGCTAACCGCGAACAGACCGATGGCCACCACCACGAAGTCCATGCCTTCTTGCAATTTCAGCTCGCCGAAGGTGTAGCGGGACAGGCCGGTCTGCAGATCGATGCCAACCGTGGAGAGCATGACTCCGAACACGACAGCCAAGAGGCCTTTGAAAATGTTGGTGCCGGCCAGACTGGAAACGGTGGCGAAGGCCAGTACCACCACCATGAACTTCTCCGGGGATTGGAACTCGGTGGTGACCCCCGAGAGCGGTGGACCGAAGAGCATCAGCCCGATCACCGAGCCAGTCCCGGCGATGAATGACCCAATGGCCGCGATGGCCAGGGCCTGACCGGCTCTCCCCTGGCGCGCCATCTGGTAGCCGTCGAGGGTGGTGACCACCGAGGATGCCTCGCCGGGCACGTTCAGCAGAATGCTGGTGGTCGACCCCCCGTACTGGCTGCCGTAGTACACGCTGGCCAGCAGGATCAGTGTTCCCGCATCATCCAGTCCGAGCGACAGGGTGATGGGGAACAGGATGGCAACCCCGGTGATGGGGCCGATGCCTGGCAACACGCCGATGAGGGTGCCGAGCAGACAGCCGACCAGGGCCAGGGCGATATTCCGGGGCGTCAGAGCAGCCGCGAAGCCATCGAGCAGATTGAACCCCAACAGCGAAGATCCGAGAATCACTACAGCCCGCCCCACCAGCCGCTCGGCAGCCGCAGTTCCAGCCAGTTGTTGAAAATGAATGCCAGCACCGTCGGGAAGATCAAGGCCAACGGAACGAGCAGCCGTGGCGGGGCCCGGAACAGCAGGCCCATGACGATCATCATTGCCGCGCTGGCGAGGATGAAGCCGATCGAGTCGAGGACCTGGCCGTAGAGGTAGGAGCTGATCACCACGAGACCGACGTGCCACCAGGCTCGGGCTGAGGGCCACGTCGGCTCGGGGTCAGACCTGGCGATCAGAACCAGCGCCAGCAGACCGAAGAGAATGCCGACCGCTGTCGGCAGCGTCTTCGGGCCGACGGGGCCGGTGGAGAACGCGGTCCCTTCAAAGGTCCTCGCTTCGATGGTGTACCAGACGGCGATTGCCAGGCACAACAGGCCGAGTATACGGTCGCTCCAGCCGCCGACCCAGCCACTGGATGTGGCCGGGGTCGGGGTCGGACCGGGGGAATCGTGTCCGCCGTCTCCGCCTGACTGGTCCGTGCTTCCCGCGGCATTGCTTCCTGACACGATTCCCTCTCCTCGATGGCTCGGACCCGAACCAAGCTGCTATCGGCCCAGCTATGGTTGACTACTCGTTGATGACACCGAACGGCTCGGACAGCGTCCGGAAATCGTCGACCGCCCCAAGGGCGAAGGTCTGGAAATCATCACCGAGCAGGCGGAGCGGCGACAGGCCGTTCTCGTCGCGGGCCGCAACCCACTCGGGAGAGGCCTCGACCCCTCCGAGGGCGTCGACCCAGAACTCATAGGCCTCATCGCTCATGCCGCCGGGAGCAAGCAGACCACGCCAGATCGGGAAGATCGTTTCGTAACCCAGTTCGATGGTGGTCGGCGTGTCGGGGAGGGCCGGTACCCGCTCCTCGGCCATCACGGCCAGGATGCGAAGCTCCTCATTGCCGATGGTCTCCGAAACGTCACCAGGGAACACGGCGATCTCTCCGCCGAGAAGGGCGTTCTGGGCTTCCCCGCCGCCGTCATAGGCGACCCATGGCACCGCAGCCGGGTCTATCCCCAGTTCCTGGGTCAGGAGCAACACCTTGAAGTGATCCTGTCCACCGACCGGAGACCCGCCGCCGAAGACCACCGACGTCGGGTCTGCCTGCACGGCCTCGACCAGCTGGTCAAAGGTTTCGAATTCGCTGTCGTTGCGGACCGCAACCACACCGAAGTCAGCGCCGATGGCACCGATCCACCGGAATTGGTCAGCGGTAAGGCCCTCGTACTGGTTCTGGGCGAACCGAATGGCCGTTGCCGGTGAGGCGGCGATGACCAAGTCGCTGTTGTCACTGCGGTTCCCGGCAATGTCGCTGAGGGCAACGCCACCACCGCCACCGGGCTGGTTGGTGACAACCACATTGGAGGTCATGCCAAGGTCTTCGAAGAGCTGGCCGATGGAACGGCAGGTGAAGTCCCAACCGCCACCGGCATCAGCCGGGGCCACACATTCGGGCGAGCCCGGGGCAAAGCCTTCGGCTCCGGCCTCTTCAGCAACATCCTCGCCTTCAGAGTCATCGCCGTCGGTGTCATCCGCCTGCTCTTCAGTCTCGGCGGCGGTGTCATCGCTCTCTGCCGAATCGTCCTGAGACGTTTCGGTCTCGGCATTGTCCTCCGCAGCAGATTCGTCATCGCTGCCGCAGGCCGCGGCGATGGTCATGGCCGCGAAAAGTACGGCCAAAAGTCGTAGCCACTTCTTCATTGCTGTCTCCCCATACGTGATGAGCGGGCGCGTCTCCCCCTCGTGGTCACAAGACAAGCAACGATTCGCTGCTTGCTCAATCTTGCGGAACTAAGTACCGGAAAAATCGTTTCCGGTACTTTGGGTCGTTCTGGTCACACGTTTGGTCTGGACGCGACCGGTGACCGACCCTCTCCTATGCTTCCGGGATGACCTACAGGTGGGACGGCTACTCGCTCGATGCCGACGCACTCCGGCTGAGCGGACCGGAGGGAGAGCTTCACGTCGAGCCCCAGGTCTTCGAGGTCCTGAGGCTGGAGGTCGAGCCGATCGCCGTTGACGCCTACGCCGGGATCGACGTCTTCCTTACGGTGTTCGAGCGAGTGGCCAACGATGGACCGGTCGTCATCGCCATCGATGACCTCCAGTGGACCGACGATCCGACCCGCTCGTCTGTCAGCCGCCTCCACCGGCTGCATCGAGAACGTGATCTGGTGACGGTGTCGACGTACCGCTCGGGGCGAGACGACCCGCCGCCTGAGGTTCACCAGTGGATACGGGGCCAGCTCCGCGACGGCACCTCGCTGGCGGTCGACCTGGCCGACCTCGATGAGTCGGCAGCGGTCGCTCTGATCGAGAACGTCATTGGGGTCGAACAGGCCGTCGATGGGCAAAGCCTCTACGCCGCCACCGGCGGCCACTGCCTCTTCCTGACCGAAAGTCTGCGAGATGTGCGGGTTGGCGGAAGCGGCGCCGAAACGGTGGCCGAGCTCATCATCGCCAGACTGGATCGCCAGCCCGACAATGTGCGCTCGATCGCTCGGACCGCGGCAATAGCGTTCCACCGGCTCGGAGCCGTCCCTCTGGTCAGTATCGAGGCGGCCATCGACGATGCCCGGCTGGCCGCGACACAGGCCAGAGCGAACAAGCAGTTCGACCTGGCTCTTCGCCTTCTCCAACGGGTTTGTCAACCGAGCCCACAGCCAGGATTCGAGCCGAGGTGCTGCTGGAGGTCGGGATGTTGCTCAACGATCGGCGAACGCCGGCCCTTGCAAGCTCGGTGACCGGGCCGAAGCCGAAGCGATGCTGGCGACGCTCGATCCCGGTCGGCTCCATCAGCTCGGCGAACACATAGTGGGCGGCAACGGCCTGGTCGGGGTTGGCCTTGCGGCGTTGGAGCTCGACAACTCTGTGTTGGCCGAAGCAACCTACGTTGCGCTGCTGCCGTTTCCGTCGATGAAGCTCGGCTTGCCGTGGGCCTGTAGCCTTGGCGCACCGGACGTGCTGGCCAGCTTGGCCGACCAGGCCGGTCGGACCGAAGATGCCGAGCGGTTCCGGGCTCAAGCCCGCGCCCCATCCCCGCAGCGCACAGGCGGTGAATCCGATGGATGACAGCAGACGTCGACCGCCAGACGAGATCACCACACAGCTGGCCGCCTATTATGATCAAGAAGCATCGAGTCGCCACGGTCGAACCGTTGACCCGAAGCGGGCCGCATGGCGCCACGACTTCATCGACCTCTTGCACTCAGAGAAACGGCGGCGAGTCCTGGAGATCGGCAGTGGACCGGGGCGGGACTCCACAACCTTTCTGGAACACGGCCTCGCCCTCACCGCGTTGGAACTTTCCATCGCAAGTTGCCGGTTGCTGTCGGCTTCAAACGTCCCGGCCATCCAGGGTTCGCTGTACGAGCTCCCTATTCGGCCCGGATCGTTCGAGGCGGGCTGGACGATGAGCACGTTGATGCATGTCCCGGACAGTCGATTCCGTGATGCGCTGGCCGAAATCTGTTCCGCCCTTCGCCCCGGAGCCCCGCTGGGAATCGGTCTGTGGGGAGGCCGCGATGAAGAGGCGCTCAGCGAGGCCGACACCATCGATCCGCCTCGGTTCTTCAGCTTCCGCTCTCATGAACGGGCGATGGACATGCTCGGTCAACACGGCGACGTTGAACTGTTCGAAACCAATACCTATGACGTGGCCCAGGGCTGGATCTATCAGTTCGCCGTGCTCAGGACCGGCTGAACGGTTCGGACTTAGGACATGGCGTCCATCATGTTCATCTGCATGACACCATCGGGATCCAGGCCAGGGGCCAGACCGGGAAAGAAGCCAAAGGCAATGGCGTAGCCCAGAAACAGCAGACCCATTGCCTTGGCGAACGACTCACCGTGGCGCCAGATCTTCTCCAGGGCGATGACCAACGCCAACACCACCATCGCCGTGACGTTCATGACCCCGAAGGCGATCATCAGAACCATCAACGCCCAACAGCACCCGAGGCAGAACCAGCCGTGACTGATCCCGGCCCGAAGATCCCGCAGCCGACCCTTGAAGCTGAGATAGTGAACGAGATGGCCCAATGGCGTCCGACAGTGACTGAGGCAGCGATGTTTCAGCGGGCTCAGCTGGTAAAGCCCGACCAGCCCGAACGTTGCAACTCCGACCCCTCTTGCCGCAGTCGGCCGATTGGCCGCAAGGTCGCCGAACCAGGCTGCGATGAAGAAGGCGACAAGTCCGACCGACGCCCACACCAGCAGATAGCCGGCCCCCAGGGCTAGAACTCTCGGCGTTCGGCGTTCGGTCATGGTCTGCTGATACATCCCGGCGAAAGGACCAACCGAGGGCAGCATCATGGCTGCCATCATCAACGCCCACATCACCACGAAGCTGATGACACTCATGCCCATCGTGCCTGGCATGGCCCCCATTCCTGCGGAGCGGGCCCAGATGACGGTTGCCGTCCACGCGAACACCGAGGCGGCCATCAATCCCAACGTTGTGGCGGTGAACGGGGCCGATCGCCTCGCCGAAACCGCCACTAATCGCTCCAGGCGAACGGGTTGGAAAACCCGGAAAGCCCATCGCCGGCCCATCCAATGTCGAACACCGAGTTCTGGACACCATCGGCCACCGCGATATTGAGCACCGGCCCGGCTGGGTGGACGACGATGTTGGAGAGTTGAACCGGTTTTCCGTCCTCGGTCTGTTCCATGCTGAGCCGGAAGTCCACCGCGTCACCGACAACGATGTGATGGTTCGCACCATCGTGCTCGACGTTGACGGGCAGTCGCTCGACTCCGACAAACTCACTGATCAACGGCGCCAACCCGGCCATTGGTCCACCGAGTTGACCCCCGAAAACCTGTCCGAGCAGTTCGGCCTGCGCATCGCTGGCCCCGGAGTCGATGATGAGGCCGGCTTTGAACCCGCCTTCGAGCATCAGCGGTGGCGTCTGCATGATCACGACGCAGGTGGTTCCCGCCATGTCGACGTCTTCGACCACGCCCTCATCGACCTCGAACAACAGTGCCACCCGACAGTCGTCGTTGGTGGCGGGCTGCGTCATGTTGGACCAGGTGCACGGACACACCGCATCACAGGAACAGTTCTCGTAATAGGTACCGCTTAGTTGCCAAGCCATGGAGTCCCCCTAGACATATCCGTAAGCCGTGAACAGGGGGCTGACGCCCACCCGTCGTAGACAAACTACCGTAAATCAGGAGCACTGTCGTTGGCGACGCGTTATTGGATGTGCCCGGTTTCGAAAACCAGCGGTGCGAGCCTCCAACAGGAGACTCGCACCGATACCGGACCTCTACATTGTGTGCTGTCGTTACGGGTTGATGGCCAGCTGGGTGATGTCGAGCGAGCCGGGGAGATCAACCTCGTACCCGGTGACGCCGGTCTTGGTCACCGACAGAGCCGGCAGCACGAACAACCATTGATCGGCCGCCTGAGCGGTGATCTCATCGAGCACCTGACCGTACAACGCGTTGCGGGCCGCCTCGTCAGGCTCGGCATCGGCCTGCTCAAGCAGCGTCGCAGCGCCAGGACTGTCATTACCCCAGTAGTACTCGGCGTTGCCGTACTGGGCCAGGTCGAGCGGCTCGACGTGGGCCACGATCGACATGTCGAAGTCATAGTTGGCGAACACGTCCTCCAGCCAGACACCCCATTCCACCGGGGTGATGTTGACCTCGATTCCAACTTCTCCGAGCTGACTGGCGATAATCTCGCCGCTGCGGGTGGCATAGGAGACCGGTGGCAGCACCAGTTCGAGGGTCACGTCGGTGGCACCGGCCTCAGCCAACAGCTCCCGGGCTCGATCAGGGTCATAGGCGTACACACCGGTTAGATCCTTGTACCAGGGATCGAGCGGCGTTGAGAAGGTGCCGATGGGCTGGCCGTATCCGGAGTAGGCCAGGTCGACCACGGCCTGACGATCGATGGCGTGGCTCACGGCCTGACGCACTCGAATGTCATCAAACGGAGGCCGACGCCCGTTGAGGGAAAGGGTGACTTCGCCGTAGGTCACGCCGGTTTGAACCTCGAACCGATCATCGGCTTCAAAGGCCTGCAGCAACTCGGGGGCGGAGACGCCGGCCACGATGTCGAGCTGGTCGCCGAGCATGGCGTTGTTCAACGCGTTCGGATCGCTGATGTACTTGAAGGTGACGGTCTCCAGAAGCGCCGGCTCACCCCAGTACGAACCGTTGGCTGCCAACACGATCGAGTCGCCGACCGTCCAGGAATCGAAGGTGAACGGGCCGGTACCGACCGGGCTGTTCTCGATTGTGGCCAGTGATGGCTCGTTAAGTACAACGCCCTGACCTTGTGTCATGAAGAACAGCAGGTTGGCGCTTGGCTGCTCCAGCGTCACCTCAACCGTGCTCTCATCGATAGCGGCTACGGCGCTGATCGGCGCGTAGGTCGTTGTGAAGGGGTGAGCCTCATTGCTGGCCACGTTGTTGATGGAGAACACGACATCAGAGGCGGTCAACGGGTCGCCGTTGTGAAAACTGACGCCCTCGCGCAGGTTGAAGGTGTAGGTCAGGCCGTCTTCGCTGATCTCCCACGACTCGGCAAGCAGCGGGGCGATCGACCCGTCGGCCTGCAGTCGGACCAGGGTCTCATACACGTTGTAGAGCAGGACTTGAGGAATCGCAGCGGCCGGGCTGGCGGTGAGGTCCAGGGTCGGCGGTTCGAGCTGGAGCCCGATCGTCGCTTCGGTGGCTGCGGAAGCCTCGGCCGCCGTCGTTGTTGTGGCCTCGGCGGTTGTGGTTGTGGCTTCCGGCTCCTCACCGGCCTCGGTCTGTTCCGCTTCGGTGGTGTCGGTGGCGTCTTCGGAGTCATCACCGCACGCCGCCGCCAAAAGGGCAAAAGCTGCAAGCAGCGCCCAGATCTTCGTTAGTTTCATTCCTACCTCTCCCAGGTTCAGGAATCAGGCGAATGTACGCCAGTGGCTAGAGTGCGCAGGCTACCAGGCTTTTGAAACCTCACGGTTGCGTGGCAGTTTCTCAAACCCCAACATGGCTGGCGGCGGCGCAATCCGACCTCAACCGACGGCTTGACTGGGCAGGGTCCCGTCCAGGCGGGGTATGGCAGCCACGAGATTACGGGTGTATTGCTCTTTCGGCGAGCCGAATACCTGGCCGACATGGCCCGCCTCGACCGCCCTCCCGTGTTCCAGAACCACCACCCGCTCGCAGATCTCGTGAACGACGGAAAGGTCATGAGAAATGAAGACCATGGTCAGATCGAACTCCTGCTTGAGGTCCTCCAGCAGCTGAAGGGTCACCATTTGGACCGACATGTCGAGTGCGCTGACCGGCTCGTCGGCCACCAACAATTTGGGCCCCGGAGCCAGGGCTCGGGCGATGGCGATCCGTTGCCGTTGACCGCCGGAAAACTCATGGGGGAAACGATCGACGGAGTCGGCGGGGAGGGCCACCGCGTCGAGCAGTTCCCGAACCCTGGCCTGGTGATCACCTTCGATCCGTAGCGATCGCATCGGTTCGGCCACGATGTCGCCGACACGCATCCGGGGATCGAGCGATCCCATCGGATCCTGGAACACCATCTGCACAACGTCTCGTAGCGGTCTGAGGTTCTTGGCCGACGCCACGTCAATGCCATCGACAGTGATATGACCCGAAGTCGGCCTCTCGAGGCCCACCATCATCCGGGCCAGCGTCGACTTGCCGGAACCGGATTCACCGACGACACCGAACGTCTCGCCGACGTGCACGTCAAGCGACACCCCGTCGACGGCCCGCAACGTCGCCGCTGCTTGGCCAAGCTTGACCCGTCGGAGGCGATAGGTCTTGACCACGTCATCCATGGAAACGAGGGGCGGAGCCTCAGACTCTTCGGCCGGGGGTTTCAAGGTGATGGCCGCGGCCCGGCTCATCGGAGGGACCGAGTCGACCAGTGCCGAAGTGTAGTCCTCTGACGGCGAGCGGAATACCGATGTGGTCTTGCCGCTCTCGACGATGGCGCCGTCGCGAAGTACGACCACGTCATCGGTGACCGAGGCGACGACCGGCAGATCGTGGGTGATGAGGACAAGCGCCGCATCGTTGGCCACGACCTGATCCCGCAAAACCTGTAGAACCTGAGCTTGCACCGTCACGTCCAGAGCCGTCGTTGGCTCATCGGCGATGACCAGGTCCGGTCCGCAGGCCAACGCCATGGCGATCATGGCCCGCTGCCGCTGCCCACCGGACAGTTCGTGGGGAAAGGCCCGAGCCCGGCGTTCCGGCTGATCGACCCCGACGCTGTGCAACAACTCGACGGCCACCCCTGTGGCCCCCCTCTTCGACATGCCACGGTGGGACCGCAACGGCTCGGCGATCTGCTTCCCGATTCGCATCACCGGATTGAGGGCGGTCATCGGTTCCTGGAAGATCATCGAGATGGCGTTGCCTCGGACCGAACCGAGGGAGCGATCCGAAAGGTCCAATAGCTCCCGACCGTCCAAGCGGACCGAACCGGCTGCACTGAGGCCCTCTGGTAACAGGCCCATCACGGCCAAGGCGGTGAGCGTCTTGCCCGAACCGGATTCACCGATCAGGCCCAGCTTGTTGCCTCGATCCAACGAGAACGAAATGTCGTTGACCAGAGGCTTCAAGCCGACCGTCACCACCAGATTCTCGACCTCCAGAAGCGAAGACTCGGCACCGTTGTCAGCTGTCATCCTCGGCTTACCTCCAGACGAGGATCCATGGCGTCACGGATCCCGTCGCCCAGGAGATTGAATCCCAGGACCGTTGTGGCGATGGCCAGGCCCGGCCAGATGGCCAGCCGGGGCGCGATCTGGATGAACGTCTGGGCGTCACGCAGGCTCCGACCCCACGATGCCGTCGGGGGCTGGGTGCCGATTCCCAGAAACGAGAGCGCGGCCTCGGCCAGGACGGCAAGAGCAAACAGCACGGTGATCTGCACGATAAGGACCGAGGCAATATTTGGGAGCACGTGTCGTAGAAAGATGAACGTCGAACCGCGGCCGTAACTTCGAGCCGCTGTCACGTAGTCCCGCTGGAAGATGGTCAGCGACGCTCCCCTTGTCACCCTGGCGATGATTGGGACATAGGCAACGCCGATGGCCACCATGGCCGCACCCGTACCGGGATTCACCGCAGCCACCAACAGGATGGCCAACAACACAGGAGGGAAGGCGTAGACCACATCGGAGACCCGCATCATGACGTCCTCGACCCAGCCGCCCTTTGCCGCCGCAAGGCCACCGATCGGGATGCCGACGATGATGGCGATGGTCACCGCCAGAACGCCGACGAACAGTGCGGTGCGGGAGCCGACCATGATCTGGCTGAACAGATCTCGTCCAAACTGATCGGTCCCGAGCAGGTGGCCCTGCTGGCCTAGGCCGAGCAACGGCTTCGTGGCGTCGACCAGTTCGGGATCAAATGGCGTCCACAGGAACGAGACGATGGCCGTGCCGATCACCAGCAGGACAATGGCGAGGCCGGCCACAAAGTTGAGCCGCCTCCAGCGGGCGAAGCGATTGGGTCGGCCACCGGGCGATGTGGGCTCAGCGGGAGCGGGAAGGGCCAAACCGGGTCCGTCAAGGGCCGATCCGGCCATCGGTACACCCCGGCGATCGGCGCTCATTTGGCCCTGACCCGGGGATCGATCACTCGGTAGGTCAGGTCGATCACCAGATTGATGGTGAGAATGAAGGTGACGATGACGAATGCGCCGCCCTGGACCAGCGGCAGGTCCCGGCGAGATATCCCGTCCAGCAACATCCGACCAAGCCCCGGCAGCACAAAGACCGACTCGATGACCACGGTGCCGGCCAGCAGCGCCGCGAACTGCAAACCGAGGATGGTGAGGACGGGGATGGCCGCGTTTCGGAGCCCGTGGCGCCACAGGGCAGCGGAACGGGACAGACCCTTGGAACGAGCCGTCCTTATATAGTCCTCCCGCAACGTCTCCAGGACCGCCGATCGTACGTAGCGGGTGATGATGGCGCTCTGGACGATGGCAAGGGAAACGGCTGGCAGAAACAGCGCCCGCAACGACTCCCAGACCGAGACGTCCCAACCGGGAAAGCCACTGGCCGGAAACCACCGTCGGTTCACCGCGAACACCGTGACCAGCAGCAGCCCGGCCCAGAAGGCCGGGACGGCAAGCCCAAGCTGCCCGATGACCGAGACGACGGCATCACCGAAACGCCGGTGCTGCGAGGCGGCGAACACCCCGAACGGGAACGAGATGATGATGGTCAGGCTGATGGCGAAGATGGCCAACGGCAGCGTCACCGCCAGACGATCGGCGATCTGAGGGGCGATGGCCTGACCGGTGAAAACGCTTTCTCCGAGGTCACCCCGCACCGCCCCGGAGAGCCAGTCGAAGTACTGCACCGGCAAAGATCGGTTGAGGCCGAGCTCGGTTCGGAGGTTCTCCACGGATTCCGGCGTCGCCTGGGTGCCGAGCATCACCCTGGCCGGATCGCCCGGAAGGATCGACATCACAACGAAGACCAGAACGGAGGCGATGAACGCACTGAAAAGGAACACGCCGACCCGACGGATCACATACATGGCTGCACACTTCTGAAACTACGAATCAACCGCTACACCCAACCGAATCTCGATCTCGGCCCCATTCCATACCCAAGCACCCAACTCTACGGTCTGGCCACCAGCGAGTGCACCTTCACGGGCAATCGTGTGACCAGACGAAACGCCCTCAGTCGTGTTCTGTTGTACATCTGTTCCCGGTACCCCTGCTGTCCGGGGGCAGATAAACTTACATGAGTTGGAGCGATGCGTGACGGAGCCGGCATCCGAGGGGTGCGGTCACACGGCCGCAGTGGCGGAAGTTGGCGGAAACTCGACAGTTGGGCACCCGATGAACTTAGTGTGTTGGCATGCAACCGGGCCCCTTGAACCTCATTACCGACGTGGCAGGGCTGCTGGTCGGCAACGCCGAGAACCCGACCATCAAGACCGGCACGACCGTACTCACCGCCGACCGGCCGTTCGTTGCCACCGTCGATGTCATGGGCGGCGCGCCCGGGACCAGGGAAACCGACTGTCTTGACCCCGATCGACTGGTCTCCGAAGTTGACGCCATCGTGCTCTCGGGCGGCTCGGCCTTCGGCCTCGATGCCGCCTCCGGAGTTGCCGACACGTTGAGGCTTGAGGGCCGGGGTTTCGCCGTCGGCTCCGTCACGGTGCCGATCGTTCCAGCGGCAATCCTGTTCGACCTGCTGAACGGTGGAGACAAGGACTGGGCCGAGAACCCGTACCGGGATCTGGGAGTCGCAGCCCTGGCCAACAAATCGCGGCGGTTCGAGCTTGGCACCGTCGGGGCCGGTTTCGGGGCCACAGCCGCCACGTTGAAAGGTGGCCTTGGCTCGGCTTCAATCGTTCTCGACAGCGGCCACACCGTCGGTGCCCTGGTCGGCGTGAACCCCCACGGGGATCCGGTGGTTCCGGGCAAACCCAATTTCTGGGCAGCCCCGTTCGAGATTGGCGACGAATTCGGTGGCCTGGGGACCGCCGATGCATACCAGGCCTACGATGGGCCGGAAAATCGGAAGCATGGAGCCTTCGAAGCCCGAGGGAACACCACTATCGCCATCGTGGCCACCGACGCAACCTTGACCAAATCGCAGCTGAAACGGCTGGCGGTCTCGGCCCAAGACGGCATGGCCCGGGCTCTGGTCCCCTCCCACACCCCGTTCGACGGCGACCTCGTCTTCGGTCTTTCAACCGGGGAGCTGCCGTTGGAGGAACCGGTACCAGACCTGATGCAGCTCGGGCACGCCGCTTCGCTCTGTCTATCCCGGGCCATCGCCAGGGGGGTCTATCTGGCCTCCGCTCAGCCCGAGGACACGTTGCCCACCTGGCAGGACCGATGGGGTTCGTAATTTTCCTCCCACCTCCGACTGGGTGAAAGGCCCCTTGATCCATCGACAAGGAATCGGTCCGCAACTAGCTTGACCTCAACGTTGATGAACAACGGTAGAGGGACAGGTGATCAGCAGTGGATAGACGAAAATTCATCGCAGGAGGTGCGGGGGCGGTGGCCATGGGAGCCGCAGTTCAAGCACTCAATGTGCGAGCCGCATCGGCCGAAGCGGGAAATGACATGAACTGCACGGACAAGAACCTTGGTCCACTGGTCGACGCCACCGATCTGACCGACGGCGAGGTTCGACTCGGCCTACCGGAGGGCTGGACCTACCGTTCGGTTGGCGGGACCGGAGACGTCATGTCAGATGGCAACGCAACCCCCGGTCGCCAAGATGGCATGGCCGCGTTCTGGGGCTCCGACGGCATGATTCGGGTGGTCCGCAACCACGAGGAACGAGAGAGCGCTTCCGGCGGTCCGAGACCGTTCCCCGGCAAGACCAATGCGGCCTATGACAAGAACGTCATCGGCGGAACCACCACCCTGGTGGTCGATCCCAAGACCCGTGAACTGGTGAGCGACTGGGTCAGCCTCAACGGCACCACCTTCAACTGCGCCGGTGGGCCAACCCCGTGGGGAACCTGGATTACCGCCGAAGAGAGTGTGAACGGCCCCGACGTCGGGCCCGATTTTGCCGGAAACGGACCCGACTTCGAGAAGCCTCACGGCTATATCTACGAGGTCGACCCCGAGCGGGGACCGGGCCGCAACAAGAAGGCATCCCCGGTCACCCACGCCGGACGCTTCGCTCATGAGGCGGTGGCCATGGACCCCCGGACCGGGGTGTTGTATCTGACCGAGGACCAGTTCCTCGGCCCGGCCGGGATGTACCGGTACTCGACGAACAAGAGCATGTTGAAAGCCCGCAGGCTACTCAAGGGCGGCACGCTGGAAATGCTTCGCATCAAGGGCGCGACCGAGCCGACCGAGCTTGGCGGGGTACTGCAGGTCGGCGCCGAGTTCGACGTCGACTGGGTTGAGATCGACGAACCGAACCCGAAGTGGTCTGCCGAGAATCCCGAGCCGAACAATGACGCCATCGCCAACGTGGCCAGACAGGGTTTCGCCAAGAACGGTGCTCAGTTCGCCCGGCCAGAGGGGTGCTGGTACGGCAGCGGCTTCATCTGGTTCTCCGCCACTCGAGGCGGCGCCACGCAGTTCGATGGAAACCCGTTTGGGGAGTACGGCAATGGCCGAGGCCAGATCTGGCGCTTCGACCCGCTGTGCCAGACGCTCACCCTGGCCTTCCAGTCCACCGACCCTGCAGTCCTGGACCTGCCAGACAACCTGACGGTCTCACCGAGCGGACGGGTTGTGATCTGTGAGGACGGATCCGACGGGAACTTCATCCGCTGCCTCGATCACGACGGGACCCTCAGCAACGTTGCTGAGAACAGAAGCACCCGGCCGAGCGATGAGTTCGCGGGAGCCTGCTTCAGCCCGGACGGCCGCACGATGTTCGTCAACGTCCAGGCCGCCATCGGGCTGACGTTCATAATTTGGCGGGAGGACGATCAGCCGCTGTTGTAGCGGCTCGGAGTGAGTGCGCGCCGGCTCCTGGCCTTATTTTTTGGCTTTGGTTTTCACCCGGGTCTGTACCGATTTCTTGACAGACTTCTTGACGGATTTCTTGGACTTGGACCCTTTTCTCGAAGCGGCCCTGAGCCGGTCGTGCTGCTCGGTCAATCTCCGGACTGAATCGCGTTCCTCGGCGATATACCTTCCAAGGAGCGCACCGGTCTGGGGGTCGATCGTCTTGTCGTGAAACATCGCGTCGAAGATGTCCTTGTCCTTCTGTCCCGCGCCGAATCCGAGCTCGGTGAACTTTCGGAGGTCGGACCGTCGAGAGGCCGCGATCTTCAGGAGCTCGAGGTTCGGTCCGGGATTCTCAGATTCACGAACCCGGTAACCCAACTCAAGCATGCGCTTGGCAAAGGCCTTGCCATGCTCACCTTCCCGCATCCCAACGAATCGAAGTACATCGGCCAACTCCGCATCGTCGGTGCGGTCGGCCCAAGCGAGGAACAGCGGCTCGGCCGCCGATTCCCCAACCGAGATGGCGTTGAGCAGTCCGAGATAGGTGGGTTTGGCTTGAGGCATGGCCAGAGGCTACTTGGCAACCTTCGCTCCGAACGAATGTGGACGCCGGCTGGTTCCGGGCGATCAGCCTCCCAGAACTAGGCACTGGCTATCGGTAGCCGGATGGTGACCAACGCCCCACCAAGCCTGCTGGTCGCGATCTCCAATGATCCACCGGCATCCTCGGCCGTTCTGCGGGCGATGTCCAGGCCGAGCCCGGTTGAGCCGCCGGTGGAGGTTCCTCGGGACGCCGCCACCGGATCTATGCCGTTGCCTGCATCCTCGACCCGGATGGCAACCATGTCCCCCTCGATCTCAAAGCCGACCGCAACCGCCGTCTCCTCCGGTGTGTGAGCAAAGACGTTCTCGAGCAGCGCATCCAATGCCGCACCAAGCTCAACCTCGCCGACCGCAACCGGTATCGCCCCGCCGGTCGGTTCCAGGCCCGGCTCACGACGCTTCTCGAATCGCCACGGCCGCCGCTGGTCCTCGGCCAACACGCTCCAGAATTCCGCTCGATCGGCCACCACAGTTGCGACCAGGCAGCCCTCGGCGTCCGCAATGCCTCCCCGAGCCTCCCGGATCAGCTCATTGATCACCATCGTGAGATCGGCGATGTCAGCCGCCAGTTCCGCTGACAGCACCTGGTCATCGACCTGGTCGACGCGCATTCTGAGTTTGGTCAGAGGAGTGCGCAACCGGTGCGAGAGCTCGGCCACCAGTTCTCGCTCCCGGTCCAACATCGATCCGACGCGGGAGCCGAGCTCGTTGAAGGCCCGGCCCAGTTCCATGAGCTCCGGCGGGCCGTCAGGCTCTACCGCGACATCCAACTCCCCGGCTCCCAGCCGCAACGCCGCCTCGGCAAGCCGCTCGGCGGGCCGGACAATCGTCCGGGACAGGCGGTCGGCCACCACCACTGATATTCCAACCAGGACAAGCCCGACTCCGGCCAGCGCACCCCAGGCCTGCCACCGACCTCGGCTGAGGGTCGAATCGGAAACGAAGACTCGAATCGCCGACAGCTCCCCCGGCCCTGTAGCCACCGCGGCGACGACCTCGACCCCACCGCCGACCTCACCGATAGAGGACGTCCCCGCCGTCAGCGCCCTATCAACCCGCTCGGTTCGAATGCCCTGGCCGATGGTCCAGCCCTGCGATGTCAGGACCGTCATCCGCTGCTCTCGGCCGGCAACGGTTGCCCCGACCGCCGATTCGATCTGGGATCGGGTTCCATCGGCGACCAGGGCTGGCACCACTGCCGCCGCATCGGCCCGCGCAGAGTCGATGGCCCTGTCCTCAGCGGTCCGTTTCACCAGGAAGCCGAGCGGCAGCACGAAGGCAACCGCGACCAACGTCGAGACCGCAACAAACACCGCTACCAGGCGCCGCCTCACGTGGGATCGACGAGCTTCACGCCAACGCCGCGAACCGTGTGGAGATATCTGGGCTCGGCCGCAGTCTCGCCCAACTTTCGTCTCAGCCAGGAGAGATGCACATCAATGGTCTTGTCCGCTCCGCCATAGGGTTCGCGCCAGACCTGGGCATAGAGCTCGTCGCGGGCGACGACGGCCCCCACATTGGCCGCCAGATAGGCCAGCAGCTCGAACTCCTTGCGGTTGCATGCAACTTGCCGGCCATCGACGTCCACCGTCCTGGCCCGGAGATCGATCTCGATGCCACCGACCTTGAGAACTCGGGCCTGGCCTCCCATCTCGGCCCGCCGCACGATCGCACGGATCCGAGCCGCCAGTTCAGCTCCCGAAAACGGCTTGACCACGTACTCATCGGCGCCGGCGTCCAGCAGCCGAATAATCTCCGACTCATCGTCTCTAGCGGTTGCTATCACCACCGGGACGTCTGAGACGGCGCGGATCATGCGCAACACGTCTTCGCCGTCGACATCTGGTAGCCCCAGGTCCAAAATCACGACGTCCGGGGGAGCGTCAATTACCGACTGCAGCCCTGCCATTCCCGCAGCTTCGGATCGGACCACGTGTCCCGCGTCGGCCAAAGCTCTGACCGCGAGCTCTCGGATCTGCTGATCGTCCTCCACCATCAGAACCGATGCCACGCCAAAGACCATAAGTGAACAGCTCGTATCCACAAAGCGTTTAGGACAGATTTAAGGTCAACTTGAATCATCGCGGCCTCAGGTCGGGTCACAATGAACCGGTGGCGAAAACCCTCGGTTTCTTGGTTCTCTGGCTGATCGGTAGCAGCGCAGCGGTGGCGGTTGCCTGGACCGGCGTTGCCATTGTCGACAACCAGATCATCAGCCCCGCTCCGGCGGCGATCGATCCGGAGGGAAACGTCATCTCATCCGAAGGAGCCGGCGACGACTCAGCCGGGTCGGCGGCACTGGGATCGCACGAGTCGGGGGAGAACGGAGCGGAGTCTGCTCTCGGGGCATCGGGAGCAGATGATCGCCCGGCGTCCGACGATCCCGCCCAACGGTCGTCCCTTCCACCCAACTCATCGGGATCGAACGGATCGATCCGGGCCGTTCCCGACGGCTCCGCCACCGATCGCCAATCGGCCGGCGCCTCGCAACCAACGGCCGTGACAGGTGGCGCTCCCGGCTCGCCGACAACCTCGACGGCAAGCGGCGGTGCCTCTCACGCCACGACGTCCACCAGCGGGACACAGGTGAAGTCCACAACCCCGACCACAGTCACCACGACAAGAGCCACTGCAGCCACATCGACGATCCGCTCATCGACAACCGCCAATCCAACCACGACTACCGCCACATCCACCACGACCACCGGCCAGGTGACGAGCACCACGACGACGGTGCAGGCAACGTCGCCCCCATCAACAAAGACCTTCCACCTGGTCGGAGGCTCGGCGGCCTTTGCCTTTTCCCCCGGTGGCGTACAGGTGCTGTGGGCCACCCCGAAACCCGGCTTCGATGTCGATATTGGCAACAGCGGGCCGGACAAGCGGGTCGAGTTCGAGGCCGACCACCACGAATCTCGGCTTGAGGTTTGGTGGGACAATGGACCTAAGCACGAGATTCGGGAGCGACGGCGCGACTGAAGCCCTGAATCGTACATTCGGGCCACTGGCGGAGATTTCTACCTACCAGGGCCTCCAGCTACAGCCGCTGCATAGCGATATGGGTGACCGGGTCGACCCTGCCGACAGATCGTGAGCTGATGGTCCACGTAGTTCGTCAGCTGGCTTCTCCAAACCGGGGCCTGAGATACTGCAGCAATGGACCCGAAGTACACAGATCAGGCCGAGCAGTTTCGGGAGCGGATTCAGGCATTTCTGGCCGAGAAGCTTCCGACCGGTTGGAGCGGAATGGGAGCGCTCGGACCCGAGGAGCGCACCACATTCATCAACACCTGGCGTCCGATGCTGGCCGAGAACGGGCTGTTGGCCGTGGCATGGCCCACCGAATATGGCGGGGCCGGACTGTCGATGTTGGAACGAACGGTCCTGGCCGAGGAGTTCGCAAAGGCCGGCGTTCCGACCGGCAGCGACAATGACATCTTTTCCATCGGAATGCTGGGCCACACCATGATCGAGTGGGGCACCGAGGAGCAGCAACATCACTTCCTGCCTCGCATCCTCGACGGAACCGATATCTGGTGCCAAGGATACAGCGAGCCAAACTCCGGCTCCGACCTGGCATCTTTGGCAACCAAGGCCGATCTCGACGGCGATGAGTGGATCATCAACGGTCAGAAGATCTGGACATCCCAGGGTCACACCGCCAACTGGATCTTTGTCCTCTGCCGCACCGATCCAACCGTTCGAAAACAAGCCGGGATCTCCTTCCTGCTGTGCCCGCTTGATCAGCCGGGGGTGGAGGTTCGTGCAATCGTCAACGCCTCGGGGCACCACGATTTCAACGAGGTGTTCTTCACCGACGCCACGACGGCCAAGGAGAATGTGGTCGGAGGGATCAACAACGGTTGGGCTGTGGCCAACACCCTGCTGGCCTTTGAACGCGGCGACGATGCCACTATCACCGGGATTCGTCATGGCGACGAGCTGGATCGGCTGATCGCCCTTGCCCGTCGAAATGGCAGGCTGACCGACCCGCTGATCCGCCAGCGTCTGGCCTGGTGCTACTCCAGGGTTCAGGTCATGCGCTACCAGGGCATGCGAATGGTCACCACCGCCCTCAACGGTTATCACCAGGGTCCGGAGTCGTCACTCAACAAGCTGCTGTGGTCCGAATACCACCAGAAGCTGACCGAACTGGCCCTGGACATCATCGGTGCCGAGGCCATGGCCCCGACGGGCCGTGACGCCGCCACCGGGGTTGGCATGGACGACGTCGGCAGTCCGTTCTCGTCGGCGGCGTGGGCCACCACCTTCATGGGAGCCCGACCGGGCACCATCTACTCCGGCAGCTCGGAGGTCCAACGCAACATCGTCGGCGAGCGTGTTCTTGGTTTGCCGAGGGAGCCTCGAAACGACACCGGCCCCTGGAACGAAACCATCAGAAGCTGATAGTCGAACGTCGGCAAAAACCTCGATCGGCCGGCCGTCGGGCCGACCGATCGTTTGTGTTTCGATTGCGGGATTATGCGTCGACAGGCTGTGAGCCGTTGTCGATCGATGAGGCCTCTGCCTCGACCGACAGCCCGCCGGCCCGACCGGCCAACTGAGCGAAGAGGCTTCCGAGGTCAACGCCGAGCAGGTCGGACGACAGCTCCATACCCTGCGCAACGTTGTTGGCCACGGACTTGGTGATGTTGGTGGCTCCATCGGTGGAGATCACCGTCAGTTTGTCAATGGCCGCCATCGGGGCCGCCGCCTCCCGAATGGCTTCGGGCAGCATCGTGGCCAGCAGATCGACGACGGCCGCTTCGCCGTACTGCTCATAGGCCTCGGCCTTGCGGGTCATGGCCTCGGCCTCCGCCTGGCCCTTGGCCAAGATGGCGATCGCTTCTGCTTCACCTTCGGCTTGCACCGCAGCGGCGATCGCTTCTCGTCGAGCCCTCTCGGCTTCACCCTGAGCCCGACCTTCGATCTCGGCTGCTTTTGCCAGTTCCTCACGGCGTTGACGCTCACCAGCGCCAACCAGGCGAGACTCCTCGGCCTGGGCTTCGGCGGCGGCAATGGTCGCAGCCCGCTCCGCTTCGGCTTGGCGGATCGACCGGCTCTTGTTGGCCTCGGCTTCCTGCTCGATGGCATACCGTTGGGCGTCTGCAGGCTTGCGGATCTCGGTGTCGAGTTCCCGTTCTTTCAGCTGGGCCTGTCGCTCCGCCACCTTCTCCTGGGCTGCGATCACATCTTGATCCCTGGCCGCCTTGGCGATCGGACCCGATGCTTCGGCCTCGGCCAGCGCGGCGTCGGTCTCGGCCCTGATGGAGGCCTGTCGCAGCGCCAACTCGCGGTTGGCCACCGCCACTTGCTCTTCGGCCTTGATCCTGGCCTGCTCCGCCTCCCGGCGGGCAACGGCTTCGGCGATGGCTGCTTCCTTCTCGGCCCGTGCCGCTTCCGGCCGGCCGAGGTCTTGCAGATAGCTACCTTCGGTTTGGATGTCTTGGAGCTGGAAGGTGTCCAGCACCAGACCCTGGTTTGTCAACGACGACTCAGCTTCTTCGGCAACTTCCCGAGCGAACGCCGCTCGGTCCTTGACGATCTCCTCGACGGAGAGCCGCCCGACGATGGCTCGCAGCGAGCCGGCCAGGACCTCCTGGGTGAAGTGATCGATGTCGCCCTGTTGGCCGAGGAACCGCTGCGCCGCAGCGCGAATGGCATCTTCAGTGCCGCCGACTTTGACGACTGCCACACCTTCCAACGAACACTTGATGCCCTGAGCGGAAACGGCGGAACCGACCGATACCGCAAGCTGACGCGAGGACAGGTCGAGAACGGCAAGTTTTTGCACAACAGGAACCACGAATGCACTGGCTCCCATGACCACCTTCTGTCCGGACATATCGGTGCTGATAGCTCCCGTCTGCTGGTTGGTCACGGCCTTGCCCTTCCGGCCGGTGATGATGAACGCCTCGTTCGGACCGGCGACCTTGATGCGTGACAGCACCAGGAGGGCAACGACCAGCAGTAGCAGGACAGCACCTCCAATACCGATGAGGAGAGTATCCATGTCCAGTTTTCCTTTCCCTTTTCTGATTCGGTTCGTGATTCGTGATTCGTGACTCGCCGGGACGGAGCGTGTATTCAGCTCCAAAATGTTTCGGCCGCTTGGATTTCGACCCTGGTCGACGACAACACGCCAACCACGACGATCGATGCCTCGCGAGCCAGCGGGCCGTCCTGATCGCCGGCGGCGACTGCGGTCAGCTTGACCGGCTGGCCTCCCAGACGGATGAGCACCTCTCCGATGGAGTTCGGGAGCACCGGGGTGATGACACGGCCCTGGCAGCCGACGAGATCCGATGAATTCGGTGTCTTGTCGGTCGCCATATCGGACAGTGAGCGGCTCCAGTGCAGTGCAACGTAGCCGAGACCGATGCCAGCGGTACCTCCGGCAATCAAGGCCACCTGAAGCGGTGCCCCTGCCCTGACGTTGACCAGGTAGCCGCAGAACCCGAACGCGGTCATGAAGGTGGCGACGGCGGTGAGGGACAGCCAATCGTTTTCCGGGACCAGCCCTTCCAACAGGTCTCCTGCGACCAGCCCGACGATAAGTAGTAGCGCGCCGACGACGCCGATCCAAATAAACACCGCTCCTCTTCCCAATTCAACGACGATGCGCCTCTAGGTTTCCTGGCGAACCGCTGCGAGATTGCCTCGTACGGGTTTCTAACGTCCTGTCCTGTGATCCGGTTCCAGAAATCGCCGAAAACTCGAAGGGCGAGTGGAACCCCGGTGTCGACGAAGTCCGAACCTACGACGGTGCGAGATGGAGGAGGTGTTCCCGGTTGCCGGTTAGCGCCCCGCCGTTGGTCATGACCTCAGCTGGCCCAACCACCATCGATGACAAAGGTCTGACCGGTTGTGAAGGCGCTGTCGTCTGAGGCCAGGTACACCACCAGGGCGGCGATCTCGGCGGTGGTTCCGACCCGGCCCATGGGCTGTCTGGCTACGAAGGCCTCCATCGCCGCATCGTAGTCACCGGTGGCCCGGAGACGATCGTGTAGTGACGGGCTGTCCACCGTTCCCGGGCAGATGGCGTTACAACGAACGCCATCGGTGACGTAGTCCTTGGCCACCGATTTGGTGAGCCCAACCACCGCGGCCTTGGTTGTCCCGTAGATGAAACGATTGGGCGCTCCGACGATGGATGACACCACCGAGGAAATATTGATGATGGAGCCGCTCCCCCGTTCCAACATGCCGGGCAACGCCGCTCTGATGGTTCGGTAGGAGGAGCGCACGTTGAGATCGAAGGCGAAATCCCACTCGTCGTCGGTCGAGTCCAGGATGGTCCCATCGTGCACAAAGCCGGCGCAGTTCAGCAGGATGTCCAGCTCGATCGACGCCACGCCATCGGCCACCGACCGATCGTCTCGAGCATCCAGCAGCCGGGTCTCGACATTGGGAAGGCCGAGACCGGCGAACTCACCGAGCGTCCTCTCGTTGATATCGGTGGCCAATACCTGGGCTCCCTCGGCGGCCATGGCTATCGCCGAGGCTCGTCCGATGCCCTGGCCGGCAGCGGTGACCAACGCCCGCTTTCCTTCGAGCCTGCCGTTGGTGCCCGTTGTAGTTTCAGTACCTGTCATAGTCTCGCCTCAGCGTACAACCAGCCGGGGAGCCAAGGTGACCGTTTTGGTCAAGTCTTCGGCTCCGTCAATACGTGTGACCACCAACTCGGCGGCAAGCCGTCCGAGCTCATAGGCCGGTAGTCGGATGGTGGTCAGCGCCGGTAGCACCGACTACCCGACGTCGCAGCATCTCCGGACCTCGCGCGGTCGCAGTCGGGTGTCATGGAGAAGACATCGATCAACCCGAGATCGTCAAGATTCCCACTGCTACAGCCATCTCGTTCTAGCATGCGAGCGTGCTGAATCTCGATCGTTGGGGAACGTCAGGGATCGCACGGCATGGTCCAGCCTCAGATCTTCGACTCAATAGGAGAGTGGCCACATGGCCGAATTCGCAATTGCCGTGACGCCATCGCCGGGGAGCATGGCCGTTGACTTCGAGGAGCGGGTCAACTTCTCCCGGCTCCGCGAGTACCGGCTGGGCCGGGTTCGTGAGGCCCTCGAGGCGTCCGAGGCAGGGGCGTTGCTCTGCTTCGATACCAACAACATCCGCTACACGACCAGTACGCAGATCGGCGAATGGGCCCGGGACAAGATGACCCGGTATTCACTGCTGGCCCGAGACGGCGACCCGATGGTGTGGGACTTTGGTTCAGCCGCCGCCCACCACCGGATCTACGCCCCGTGGCTGAAACCGGAGAACTGCCGGGCCGGTCTCAACGGCCTACGAGGAGCGATCCCGCCGGACAACGAGCTGTTCACCAGGACGGCAAAAGAGCTCGCAGAGCTACTTCGCCAGCAGGGCGTTGCCGACATGCCACTTGGGGTCGACATCGTTGAGCCTCCGATGTTGTTCGCCCTCCAGGAAGAAGGGCTGACCGTCATTGACGGCCAGCAGATCATGCTCGACGCCCGAGAGATCAAGTCGCCGGACGAGATCATGCTCCTGACCACCGCGGCGGCCATGGTCGATGGCGCCTATCAGACCATCGCCGAAGTTCTGAAGCCCGGCATCCGAGAAAATGAGATCGTGGCGCTGGTCAACAAACGGCTCTACGACATGGGCTCCGATGATGTCGAGGCCGTCAACGCGGTGTCGGGTGAGCGCTGTAGCCCCCACCCCCACAACTTCTCCGACCGGATCCTGCGGCCCGGCGATCAAGCGTTCTTCGACATCATCCAATCCTTCAACGGCTATCGGACCTGCTACTACCGGACCCTGAACGTCGGCCGGGCAACCTCGGTCCAACACGACGCGTACACCAAGGCTCGCGAGTGGATCGACGCCGCCATCCAGATGATCAAGCCCGGTGTCAGCACCAGCGACGTCGCCAACGGATTCCCCAGTTGCGAGGAGTTCGGCTTCGATACCGAATTTGAGGCGTTTGGCCTGCAGTTCGGCCACGGCCTCGGCCTTGGGCTCCACGAACGGCCGATCATCAGCCGGGTGAATTCACTCGACCATCCGATGGAAATCAAAGAAGGCATGGTCTTCGCCCTGGAGACCTACTGCCCGGCAACCGACGGCGTCTCCGCCGCCCGGATCGAGGAAGAGGTGGTGGTGACCACCGATGGCTGCGACGTCATCACGCTGTTCCCGGCCGAAAAGCTCTTTATCGCCAACGAATACTGACAGCGCACCCGGGTGCTGCAAGGCCTGCGACGAGGTTCCGTGCAGGATCCTGAATCGCCGCTCATCGTGGGCGGGATTTCCACGGCTGTCGCTCGGATTACTCGGTCTGCGGGTCTTGCTGGGTGCTGACATCGCAGGTCGAGACAATGAGATGATGGTCGGATGTTGAGAACGTTCGTAATCATTGCCCTGGTGGCGGCTTCCTGTACGACTCCGGCCGATAGAAATGACCCAACAGGTGGAGCACTCTCATCTTCGGTCGCTACCCAGGTGAGCACCACTATCCAGTCGTCGACTGTCGCAACCGAAGATAAGAAGGTTGTCGACCTACAGTCGTTGATAGAGCAGCTCGCCGCAGCGGGGGCAACGATTGAGGCTGAAGAGGCCGTCCCGGATCGCTTCTTCGGGAGCAGCTCGGCCAGCCAGTTCTGCCTGAACGGCAGAACGATCGGGGTGTTCAGTTTTGAGTCGCTCGATGAACAGCTTCGGTCTTCAGCGACGATCGACAAAGCAGATCCCAGTCATGTTGGCAACGCCATTGTCGAGTGGATCGCGCCACCGACGTTCTGGGGGTCCGGGCAAATCATCGTTTCGTACATCGGTCTCGACGCGTCTGTCCAGGATCTCATCTCAGACGTCATTGGACCACCAGTTGCCACAGGTGTGAGGTCTCGAGCTGGGGCCGAGCCGCCCTGCCCGCCTGGCACCTGAGGACGGAACAGGAACTTCCGGACAACAACAGATCGCAAATCACGTTGTCGCGTCCGCAGATCGTGTCAACAACGTTGGTTTCCTTTTTGACATGGTGGCGAGATCCGGCCGGTCGAGGTCCAAATAGCGTGTCAAAACCCATGTTCAAAATCAAAGTGTCAATAGTCGGTCAATGGACCGTTTTTGATACTCTCTGGTGGTGGGTGCCCTTCTGGGGTAGGCGCGAGTCTCGACCCAAGACGTGAAAGCGCTAGCGGGCCGTCGGGTCGGTTTCCGGAGCTTGACCGAGAACATCGATACGACCAGAAGCAGGAACCGTTGCTCCCTCCACGATCATGCGGACCCTCCAGCGAGGACCCAACCCCTCCACCCTTGCCCGGGCCCTGGTCGAACTCGGCCGCGTGATCAAGACCCTGCATATCCTGAACTACTGCGACGATCCGATCTACCGGCGAGACATCCAACGCATCCTCAACCGAGGCGAAACCCGCAACGGACTCGCACGAGACGTCTTCCACGGCCAACTCGGCCGACTCCGCCAGCGCTACCAAGCCGGCCAAGAAAACCAGCTCGGTGCCCTCGGCCCTCATGGTCAACATCGTCGTGCTCTGGAACACCGTCTACGCCCAAGCCGCCCTCGACCACCTAGCCGACCGGGGCCACGAAATCGACCCCATTGACGTGGCACGTCTCCCACCACTGGGCCACCCGTCCATCAATCTCCAAGGCCGCTACCAGATCACCAGCCGACCACCCGTCGACACCCTCCGACCCCTCAGAACCGACGGCCAAACGGACATCTCATTCAGGATCCTGCACGGAACCTCGTGTCACACCCCGCAAGAAGATCCCGTTCGTTGCGCAGCGATCCTCGATCGTATTCCGTCCGGAACCTGGGGCTCACCCGATTCGGTGTCGGGGGCCGTCGTCTATCTGGCGTCATCGGCTGGCGGCTATGCCAAACGGCAGCGTCATCACCGTCGACGGCGGTTGGATGGGGCGCTA
The DNA here is from genome assembly GCA_035593235.1 of Phascolosoma agassizii. Classification (NCBI taxonomy): domain Eukaryota; kingdom Metazoa; phylum Annelida; class Sipuncula; order Phascolosomatiformes; family Phascolosomatidae; genus Phascolosoma; species Phascolosoma agassizii. Next base: position 39,210 of record JAVJHY011697978.1, read on the forward strand.
GCACGGTGACCGGTGACGTTTGCTCGGGTTTCGAGACCTGTAGCCGGTGCCGTTCAGCGGGGTTGGGTTGCGCCCGGACCGCTGGCCCAGTCGATGATGGGCGGGTAGGATTCCTGGATTCAATGCCGCGCCAGACAGGCGGCCGGAGGGACTGAGTTCATGAGCCAAAGCACAGCCTTTCGGCGCGCTCTGTCAGGACTGTTGGCCATCGTTGCCGTGCTGGCGCTGACAGCGGCCAGTTGTGGTGGTGACACCTTGACCGTCGAATCCGAAGAGGGTGAGGAAGCAGCCGGACCGGCGGACGGGTCCCAGGATCAGGTGGACGATGATGCGGAGCCGACGTCGACGACAGCGGAGGAGGCGTCCCCGGGTCAGGACGACGGCATGTTCTGCGAGTCGGCCGGTGCCGTTGAGACCACGATGCAGACCGTCGGCACGCGTATGACGCCGGAGGAGCTTGAACAGACGCTCAATGACGCCCAGGACAAGATGACCACCGCGGTCGAGTCCGCTCCCGACGACATACGGCCGGAGGTGGAGACCAACGCCGAGGCCTTTGGGTTGCTGATGGACGAACTCGCCAACGCCGGATACAGCATGTTGGACGTTGATCTTGGGGCCTTGGATGCAATCAATTCCGACCCCAGGTTCGCACAGGCTGACGACGTTCTGTCGCTCTACCTTTTCGAGGAGTGTGGCATCGGGACCGACCCGGCTCTGGACGTCGGGGTCGACGGTGGGGTCGACGTCCTGGTGCCAGAAGGGTCCGTTCGCGACCTGCTGATAAATCAGTTCGTCTTGGCTGGATTTACCCCAGAGGAGGCGGGGTGTCTGGCCGAGCAGGCGGATCCCGAGGAGGTCACCATCAGCGGAGATCTGCCGGCGATGACCGCACGGTTCGAGCAGTGTGGACTATCGCTGGACCGGCTGGCCCAGTTGGGCGGCTAGTAGCACCCTCGGCCATCGGTGCCGTCCTCGGTTCCGGCGAGGGAAGGCCCGGGTCGGGGCATACGAGTGCGGCAACCCCGCCTTTTTGGAATCGGACGAACCGAGCATCTGGACCGATGTCGTTTGGTGATGGCAGACTCGCGGCCATGGCTGTGATCGACCCGTCGACCATCGACGTCTTGTCAAACGTCCCGTACCGCAACGGTCCTCCCCATGAGATCTTCAGTTGGCTGCGGCGTAACAAGCCGCTGTTCCATCAGAAGATCGATGATCCGGTGATGATCACCGAATCCTGGATTGTGACACGGCACCAGGACGTGATGGACGTCAGTCGGGACCTGGACCATTTCGGCAATTTCGAGGGTCACAATCTCCGCAATGACCACGACAAATCCGCCATGACCCACCTACTGATGGAGGACCGGCCGAAGCACACGGCGATGCGTCTAATGGCCAGCCGAGGTTTTACGCCCCGCATCGTTCGCCGCTACACCGATCACTACCACCGCCTGGCCGGCGCCCTGCTCGACAAAGCGCTCGATCGTGCTGGCGGCGAGGCCTTCGACGTTGTGGAACATCTAGCGGTGGAGTTCCCGATGCAGGCCATCGTCGAACTGATGGGCACCCCGCTCGACGACCGCGATCGGTTGCTTCGCTGGAGCAACGCCACCATCTCCAACCTGGACCCCGACTACTCGCCAACGACCGAAGCCCGAGCCGATGCCATCACGGAAATGATGAGCTACGCCCAGGAGCTTGCCATCGCTCGAAGAGAAACACCGACCGACGATCTGGCAACGATTCTCACCCAACAGGTCGACGCCGGCGAACTCAGCGAGACGGAGTACGCCGGTTACGTGATCCTGCTGTTCGTCGCAGGCAACGAAACCACGCGGAACAACATCTCCTGGGGGCTGCGAGCGCTGGCCGAGAACCCGGACCAATGGGAACTCCTCAAAAGCGACCCGGACCGCCACCTCGACGGTGCGGTCGAGGAGGTCACCAGGTGGGCGTCGCCGGTGAACTACATGAGCAGGACGGTCCACACCGAGGTCGAACTACACGGCCAAACACTGCAACCCGGGGAAAAGGTTGCGATGATCTACCTGTCGGCCAACCGGGACGAAGAAGTCTTCGAAGACCCTTTCCGTTTCGACATCACGAGGGATCCGAACCCCCAGATCGCCTTCGGTTATGGCGCCCATTTCTGCATGGGCGCTCACCTGGCCAGACTCGAGACTCGAGCCATGCTGGCCGAGCTGTTGGCCCGAGTCGATCGGATGGAGATCGCCGGACCGGTCGAACATGTCTGGTCGAGCTTCATAAACGGCATCAAGAGCCTACCGATCAGGATGAACCGGAGCTGATCAGGACACGGTGTTGGCCGGGCCAGGCTCCTACGTACTTCGAGGTTTCCAGCGCTCGGACGCTTCGTCGGTCAGCGCCGTCTTGTCGATCTTCGCCGTTCCCGCCAATGGCAACTCATCCATGAACCACACTGCCCGGGGGTGCTGGTACGCCGGTCCGTTGGCCAACGACCACCGCTTGATGGTGTCCTCGTCGATGTCATGGCCGGCCGCCCCGACGACAAAGGCCACCGGCAGCGCGCCCTTGAGCTCATCATCGACCGGGACCACCGCGGCCTGATGTACCGCAGGGCAACGCTCCAGCATCTGCTCGACATCACCCGGATACACATTCTCACCGGCACAGGAGAACATGTCATCCACCCGCCCGACGAAGAAGTGCCAGCCGTCTCCGTCGGCCTCCATGATGTCCCCGGTGTGGTACCAACCGTCGGTCAATCGCTCGGCGGTCACGTACGGGAGACCGTGATAGCCGGCCATCACCCCTGGACTTGCGACCCACAGCTCACCCTGTTGACGCCCATCACCGTCGGGCTCGGCATCGAGGCCGGTGCTGGGGTCGACCAACCTGGTGTCGACCGCGGCAAGCGGATGGCCCACCGATATATCCGGTCGGGCCAAGCCGCCCGGGTGCCCGCCGAACACCGCAACCACCTCGGTGGTCCCGTACCCATTGGTGATCACGCAGCCCGGGACCAGACGGCGGG
>JAVJHY011699074.1:0-42208 GCA_035593235.1 Phascolosoma agassizii
TGGCATTTCCACTGGCATTTCCACTGGCATTTCCACTGGCATTTCCACTGGCATTTCCACTGGCATTTCCACTGGCATTTCCACTGGCATTTCCACTACTTGCTACCGAAGGCGTTGCATTCGTATTGCTGCCATAAACCAGCATCGCCACTACTGAGACGCATGGCAATATAAGTCTTGTGAAGTCCCAAACGCCCCAAACTTCAAACCCCAGCACAATCGCAAATACCAGCGCATAATACGCAATGAGGAGTTTTTGATTGAATGACTTGCTTGCGTCACTGGTTGCCTTAAAGATACCAAACACTGCGCATAATGGGATAAGCTCCACTACGGCGACCGTGGCGACCGTAGACACGTATCCGTAGGTCTCCAGAAGAGCATGGTATAGCGACACTACGTTCGGGACCATAGAGACCGCTGGTAATGCGGGCAATGCGATAGATACCGCTGATTCCTCCGCATTCTTAATCGTTGATACAATAACATCCTTACCCGTTGAAGAGGTAATGTCAAAAAACGCCTTGATGCCTATCCACATATTTCTATATTTTGAGATCCATCTAAACTCTACTTCATCCATCATATTACTCCTTAATTGAGTGGGACTAACCGTGGGACCAACCGTGGGACTAGAAAGCTAAATAGTGGGACCGCCTCAACACAATCGGTCCCTATAAAGTCCCACGGTTGGTCCCACCACTTGAACCAGTTCAACTCTCCTCTATCGCTACAGCAATCATCGTCCACATGCACACAATCATAAATATCGCCATGCCGACTTGGGCAATCATATCAATCGTTTCCCACATGTGATTAGCCTCCCCATACTGCGCCCTTAGTTGGGCGAATCTTTCCGGCGTCGTGACTATTATCGTTCCATCGCTTAATCATTTCTTCTCTCCTTCATGAACTCCGACGAAAGCGTCCGCTACTAAGACCCATACTGGCACTGTGCGCCAACCGTGATTTGTCCAGTAGCCCACCTTGCCGTTCGTTAGTTCCGGTAGCTGTGCGCCAGTATTCGGTAGCATCACACGGCCCTTGTTACTAACCAGAACATGGGCCTCTTTATCAAGAATCACTGGCTTCCATTCTTCAACCATTGTTAACTCCTATCTCATGCTTAACTGCGTCCACTACTTCCAGAACGTCATGCCGCCCATTGGTAGCCACTTGATACAATCTAGTGACTATCCTAACCTTCTCCCACGCATCTATGACGCTATCAATCTCGCCCTGCGTATCTGCTTGTTTTGCTCGCTCGATTATTGTCATCCTGTGAATATGCTCTTTAGTCCGTTCTTCCATGAATCGCCTAACACTCCCCTGGTGACAGCCTTGCGCACCTTCGGGGAAGTCGCATTCTTTACGACCTGCTTTGCCGCTGCTTTGGCGATCTGCGACTTGGTAGCGTCTGCTCCTAATTTAGCCATTATACACACGTCCCTATCTTGCTCACGTAAGAGAACCGCTTGCTTACCGCTGCCCGTGCTTCTCGCTTGATGGGCTTCTTATTCTCGATAATGAACTCAATCCGTGCGAGAGGTACACCGGCTACCTGGGCGATTCGTTCGGGTGAGTATCCCTTCCTGAGAAAGTGCTGAACTGCAAAACTCTGCTCGTCGGTCATTAAATGCTCTGCCATGATTCTATTCCTTATTGATTGTTGTTCGATTAACTGCCTGTGACCACCATACTATCATGGGCGATAGAGGCGCTCTGTTGGGGGTCTTACAATTCATCTTCTTTTGCAGCTACGCTTGCGCTTTACGCCCGCTGGCTGCGTTCTCGGTCTGGATGAATACCCCTCTGCTCGCTTCGTCTTCTCCTTCTTTACCCTGCTTGGGTTTCTGACCGCCCGATCATTCAGTACCACATCCAAAACAAGATGCTTGTTTCGTGACACTTTGCCGATGAAGGCGTTGTGAACTAGATGGGCGACTGTTATACCCTTGCCGTTTATGGTCACCTTGCCCCCTGTAGCCTTTAGGATTCTCCATTCTTCTCTTATCTCGCTTCTGACTCTGCCCTTGCTCGATACCTTATACTGATCATCTACATGGGTCGCTCGCCATTGCTCGCCGCTCATGCTCAATACTGTTAAACCGTTTTCGTCAATCATGATTATCCTTTTCGATCTATTAGATCATATAAATACTCTATTGGAATACTATAAGAACTATTAAGAGCTTTTAACTACTATGAATATTACCTTCTGAATTTTCATCATACTCATAACTCTTGGCTCGGGGAGCAGTGGGAAAAGCAACAGCCTTTCTAGGGGCTAACGCCCCCCTACCGACAAGGTATTTATCTCTTCGCTGGCCTAAAACTCTAAGCTCAACATACGACAGTGACCAAAACTGCTGGTTTCACCTTGTCGGATTTCGATAATACGCATTCTCCATGCTTGCCCATACTTCTGGGTGCAGGGTAACGGTTCCCCTACTCCGATCATGACTTAACATGATTCTGGCACTAGGTTTGATTAGGCTATTAATGGCGTGAAGTCATTGCTACCCGTAGAACGTGCTATCGGGCGGCTACTTAAGCCATACCTATCGCATCAAAACGTGTGGATTTCCACCACAATCTCTAGCGTTACAATCGGGCCTATCATCATCGCCCTCGCTAATCTCTACCCTACACTCTTGACAGGGTCTTTTGTTTACTGCTTCCCACTGCTCCCGTCGCCTGTCGTCACTCGTAAGCGAACGATTCGTCGGATAGGGCTAAGTATACACTACTCAATACCCTTATGTTGTAAGCTTGCTCTCTATTTATAAATATCCGTCAAACTCGTTTATATTCGCTGCGCATCACGTATATATAGCATAGGTCTTAAGCGTCGCAGACATATTGGAATTGTAACGCTTCTAACATCTCTACCCTGCTCCTTGGTGTATCCTGTGTGCAGGTAGTTAAATCGAAGTCAATTCATAGGAAACTAATCAATGAGTAACGCACTATCGCAGTCCAACACGACTGTCACCGTCCAGATCTCAAACTCCCCAGATACTGAATGGGATAATCTGACTCTGGACACCCACACTCTTCTAAGGAATTACGGGCTTGTGGTTCATTCCGGCTCTAACGATACCTACGGCGCTTGCTGGGTTATCGTCATGCCAAATGAATCCGTCCGCCTTGCCCGCCGTGGTCTCGCAGAAGTGGCCGAACGCTTCACCGTCCCTATTCTGTTTCACGCTGGTGCCTCTGAGGTTATTCGGGGGGTCAACAATGAATCTTAATCTCTCGATTCGCCGCTATCTCGTTTCCATTAGCGGTGGTGTCGGCTCCCTGGCGTGGTATGATGCGGCGAAGGCCACCTTGCCCTCTCCGCAGTGGTATCCGATTCTGGATGACTTGGCAAGGGCGGTACAGATGCACTCTACGCAAGAGGAGCTATCTAATGATATTAGCATGATTCGCATAGAATACATTTGCAAGCTCATGGATGATATCGAAAAGCTTCCAGACTGGCTTAGAGATGAGGTGAAAGTATTGATCCAAGTTCCACGCCCTGTCACCTATTCCGCACCCACCATTACTGCTTCACGTAAGCGTCGCTATGGTGCTTCCATCATCTCGGCTATTAACTTTATGTTTGCGGCCATCTATATTAACCTTAGTCACAAACCGACCGATACCTATATTGATGACGTTACCCTCGCCTTGCATGTAATTCATTCACTGGAGAAAAAAACATGAATGTCACCTTTGTTCAAAGCCGCATCAAAATGTTGCCATTAGAGTACGGTGCCCTCCTCGACCGTGCGTTTACGTATGGCGAACCAGTTCCACCCTCTGAGCATTTGCCGCTTCTGCCGTACGCTGCACTGGTAGCCGCTTCTGCACTCACAGAGACGCAACACGTCTCCCACTTTGACCGCTATATTCAGCAAATTGTCCAGTTCTATGAGTGTGAGCGGGCCGTCAATCTGCTTCCAGAACGGTACGCCAGTTTTCTTAGTGACGCCCTCCTCTTCGCCGGAGATGAGGCTGAAGAGTATAAGGCGGGATGCGCAGGACGGACGAAGGTTGTGCTGCGCTCGCTCTCTAGTCACGATCAATCTGTTATCGACTGCCTGCACGATGCGTATCTCGCTATCCTGGGTGAGGATTGGCCGAAAGCTATCGGCTACGCTACGGCACTGGATACGTACTTCACTGCCGTCAACGCTCTATCGTGCGTACTGCTGCCATAGGTAATCGTTGACAAAAAAAAGGCTAGAGAGAGTTTCCTCCCTCTAGCCTTGCCCTCCCTCTACCTTCTCCATTCCTCCTCTAATCTCGCTATCATCTCTGCCCCTGTCTCTGTCGCTAGTTCTACCATCCGCTCTGCCTGCTTCCTGCTATACTCTGCCATGTGCTGCTTCAACTTCCGCTCTCTCTCTACCTGTCTCTCTGCTGCCGCTCTGTCCCATTCATCGCTCCAAACTTGCCGCTTTTCCTTGGCCACTTCAACCCATGCTCTCACCATTTGTTCACATTCGCTCTCGCTCAAATCATCCTCTGGCGCCGTATAGTTCTCACTCACCTCATGCTCCTCTACTTCAATTTCCTCCTCTAACTCCTCTGCTCTCTCATACAACTCTGCTACCATCTTCTCTAATCTGCTACATTCCTCATAAATCTCATTCAACTCAGTTTGCTTATTCATTTTTCGCTCCTAATTGATTATTAACTGCCCTCCACTGCCTTTTGACAATGTTGACGCCGACGCACCGACCATAAGACGTAGTGTCAAGGTTCAATTTGAATGCCGATCCATCCCATAGTGACCCTGCTCCTAGTCAGCCATCAAGAGTGAGCGCCCTACCATTCTCTCAAATTGGGCCTTTACACGAAGTCGTTGGGCGGTACAATTGTCGGAAACGTTGTCAGAAAGAAGAGAAAACCCAGTCATGCTCTTTTCTCGCCGTGTGGGATGTAAAACGAAGGCGACCATGATATAGCGTCAAGCTTCATTGCCTAAACAGAGATCGACTTACTGTGCGAGACAAGAATGAGTGCAGCGAAGTATATAGCAGAGATCGGCACACTGGCAATTCGGGCTTACATCCTCTAGCAGAGATCGACTTACATTTTCAAGCTTACATTCTCTCGATTTTCGCCGCCCGTATTTTACCACCATTTCACCCGTCCGTTTGTTACAGTCCGCCCACAAAACCGTATAATTCTGTAAGCCCCTTGTAACACTTCTCTGCCCCCTTTCGTGGTATAATGAGTGCAGAGAAGTCAATCACAATCATTTCAAAAGGAACTAATCACATGAACAACAATTTACCCGCACCCATTCAGGATGCATTCGACGGTCGCAGTAACGTATCATTTGTAGCCTCCGCATACGCTCGCACACACTCGAAACACGTTGGTGATATGATTATTCACTGTCACAGCAACCCTGACGACACTGATAGCCGTGATAATCTCGCCCTCTATTTCGAGGCACACGCACAACTGATTGCTACATTCTTTGAGGAGTAGTACGCTAGCTGAACTGTTCCCCAGTGGCGCATCTGAAAATGGTGCGCCACTTTTGCGTTCCCCCTGCGCTGCTCCCCTGGCTTGTGTGAGATGCATTACAATTCACTCTGAGGGCGTATGGTTGGGTCGGGGTGGGTTGGAGTGCTTCCCCAGACTCTGCCAAAAACGTTATTCTCACCCTCTTCTCGCAGTCTGACTTGCATCTGCGTCGGATATTGCCGCAATCCCCCCACCTTCGCCACATCTGCGCCCCATTCCCCCCGCTCTCACCCTCTCAACCCCATGCCCCATAGCTTCCGCATCGTACGAATACGTTCTGATAAGTATAAATTATCGGTATCTATAAGACTGCACACACACCTCACCACTGGCCCCTACTTACTGCTCCCCTATCTATCCCCCTCTACCTCTACCGCCTCACCTACCCGCCTCTATCTTGCCCACATACCACGCCATCATCTCCCTACCCTGCCCACCATCCACCACTACTGCTACCACCACTACCGCCCACCATCGACCCCCCCCCGACCCTACACCTCCTTCCCCCTCCACGCCCCCATTCCTACCCCCAGAATTCTGATCATTTCCTACCCTGGCCCAACCCATTTTTCACCCATGCTCATATTGCACCCATGCCCACCATGTGCTATAATCTCTTCATCAAGGGAGGAGGATTCGTCACGTAAAGACTACCATTCGTCAAGGTGGCTAGTGACGAATGAGGCTTAGGGGTCGGTCGTATTGACACTGCGTAAACGCCGACTGTGTACCTTGATTTTACCGTGCCAAACTAACGGATATCTACGGTCATCACTCGACTGAGCCTTATATATATTATGTAAATCTAAAACATTGTAATGACCCCTACATATCCTAGTGCGAATGTGGTGTAGAATCATCTGTATCAACCGTATTCAATTTCAATCTGAGGATTACGTAATGGATTATCAAAACATATTCTATACGACAGTAAGCCTGGCTGCGCATCTTGGCGTAACTCCGGTGACGATTCAACGCATGGTAGAGGATGACATTCTCTCCGTTGCGGCCATTATCATCAATGGTGATGGTGACTGTATCCAAGTTTTCAATCTCGATACAGCGATTAATGAATTAGAAGGTGGTGACAATGTTTAACAATAACTATGATGGTAGAATAGCGTATACCGTGGTAGAGGGTGAGTTTGATCAACGTCCTTCTGCCACCTCTGGATGCGGGGCCGGATGCATCGCTATCGGCTCGGTCTTCTTTAACTTGTTCGTTTTAATCAGTTGCGGTCTTTGGATGGTCGCAACTATGTGAGGAGTCTACTATGGGTTACATTACTGATATGGTCGGGCATATCGCTATCGTGTGTGGGTGGCCTATGCTTCTATTCATGGGTCTAAGATTCGGTTGGCAGATGATGGTAGCAGGCCATCGTGTCCGTTTAGAGAGGGAGGAGACTGCCCATAGGCGCTACATAGAAATGGCTGGGCTGGAGGCTGAGAGGGAGCTTGTTCACGCTAGGGAGGGCTTATACCCTGTCCCACGCCACATCCTTATGACTCAGCAGATTCCTCGCAATCACGTGGCCTTATCCCTGGCAAGCATGGATAGTAAACGCACTCATCCCGGCACTGTCAATAATCATTTACTGGAAGCGGAGGTTAAGAGCGATGAGGCAATCACTATTCCTGCCCTAGACTTCCCCCAACTCATGAAAGCGGGTCATATTACTGGTGACCCGAATCGCATCCTCCTCGGCCACAATCAGGCTGGCGAGACTGTCTATCGTGGGTGGGATGAACTGTATAGCTGCGTAATTGGCGGCTTATCCGGTAGTGGCAAGAGTACCACGTTGCGCAATATCTTAGCACAGGCTGTAATGGGGGGCTGCGAGTTTGCCTTGGTTGATCCCCATGCTGGCAATGAGGAATCGCTTACTACTTCCCTGGCTCCTATGTCGAGAAGCATGTTATTCGCCTCGGGTAATGATGATGCATCCGTGCTGGATACGGTAGACTACTTCCGGAATGAGTTTAATCGACGTAAGACTACTGGCGAAAAGGGTGCGCCTCAAATGTTGATTGTCGATGAGGCTACAGCTATGTTACGGCGGTCTGCCGTTTCTGGTGAGCTTTCGGAGTGCTTGATAGAGATTGCGCAAGAGGGTCGAAAGTTTGGTCTATTCGCTATGGTTGCCTGCCAGACGCTTACGGTCGCCACTATGGGCAAGGATACATCTCTGCGTGATAGCTTCTCCAGTGCATTCGTGCATCGGTCTAAGCTTAATCATGCACGGGCCTTACTGCAAGGAGTAGAGGAGGCGTCGCAATGCGCTCGTATGCCAAAGGGGCAATGCGTATTCTATCAAGCTAACGGGGAAGTGGATATTATCCAAGTGCCTAATATCACCTACGATCATGTGAACGATTTATTTGGTGGCCGGACTACCGAAGTCGTACTTGACCCGCTAGAAACACGGGTCCGTGAGGCTCTTATCCATCAGCATTCTATGGGTCAGATTGTTAGGGAGGTCTTTGGTGTAGAGGGCAAGGGGGGTAGATACAGACAGGCTATCGAGGATATTAGGCGTATCAATGCGAAGCTATTATCCGGTTGATATCAAGGGACGCCAGAGATGACGTCCCTTTTTTGTTACCTGCAAATATTTGACATATTCGGCTACTTGTGTTATGTTCCTCTCTTGAAAGGAGTCTAAAAATGGAACCTATTATTCCTGATGAAATTATCCACCAGCGTAATTCTAACGGTCGGTTTGCCGTTGGGAATACCGTCAATAAGGGCAGGGAGCGAAGGGAGATACAACGCCAACTAAAAGATGCTGTTATGGTAGAGGTTTCTCCTGATGAGCTTGCCCTTATCATCCGTGCTCAGGTTGAATCCGCAATTGATGGTGACCTAAAGGCTGCTGTTTTTGTGCGTGATACTCTCCTGGGTAAGCCACAAGCGCCAAAAGAGACTTCCGCCAGTGAGCGGAAACTGATTGAGATTGTGGATCTCATGAGGGGGGACGAATGATTTGCAAACCGTCTTGGCGTGATATCTGGTTCAAGGCTATGGGTTATCAGCCCAACGTTGCTCAGTCGCCAGTGGTCGAAGCGTTCTATGAGGGCGTGCGGATTATCCTCCTATCCGGTGGTGAGCGGTCCGGTAAATCCTATACGGGTTCTGCCGTGGCTGGCCTTTCTATGGGACCACGTTTGGATGCTGAGGGCAAGATTGATCATACTCCTCGACTATACTGGATTGTGGCTTCTGGCTATCGCTCTGCACAGCCTGAATTTCAATACATCCATGATGCACTAGCGGCTATCGGTGGGGTTTCCGTGGCTTCTATGCCGCAAGATGATAACTCCTCATGGTCGCTTACTACTCCGTGGGGAGTCAAGATTGAAACTCGCACCTCTGCGGATACGGCGAAACTTTCATCGTTCACCGTGCATGGCTGTATCATGGCAGAAGCTAATGCGCAAGAGGAGGAAGCGTTCCGCAAAATGAGAGGGCGCATCTCTGAGACCAGGGGCTGGATTCTACTGGTTGGCACGTTGGAGGATTCGGCCCCCTGGTACGTTGATTACATGCGTGAATGGGCTTCTGATAATCAATTCGGCGCTCGGTCCTACAGCCTGCCTACGTGGTCCAACACTGCAATCTACCCGCTGGGGGAACTGGACCCCGAAATACTTCTTCTCAAGGCGACCCTACCCGAGGACTATTTCTCATTTAGGTATGCGGCCAAACCCATGAAATCGAGCAGGCTGGTTATACCTGAATTTGATAGGCGTCTGCACGTTTCATCTGATGTCAAGTACGATGACCGTGCGCCCGTGGAGCTTGCTATTGATCCCGGGCATCATACCTTTGCCGTGGCCTTCTGTCAAGTGCTGGGCGAGCAGGTTAACGTACTTGATGCGCTGTACGAAAAAGACTGCATCATTCAAGACATTCTCCCAAAGATTATCAGTCATCCACTGTATAAGCATGTACTACCATTTAGGGCTGGCGTTATAGATGTTGCTGGTAAACAACGCCACGCTAATGAGTCCGTCAATCAGATATTTCGCAAGAATGGTATTCACCTTAGAAGTAAGAAGCGGTCTATCAAGATGTCTGTTATGTCTCTACGCGGTAGACTTAAGATTAACCCATTGACTGGCCTTTCACGTCTGCGCTTCTCCCATGTTCTCAAGTCTGGCTATGTAAACGTTGGTAAAAAAGTCATAGCTACTGGCCCCCTGACTGAATTTGATTTGTGGGCAAAGAGCGAGAATGGTGAGCCGACAGCATACAACTGTGATTTTACAAAGTGCTTGGCCTATTTCTTGCTTGACCACTTTGGCACGGATGTATCGGGCGCAAGTTCTCGCAGTAATCCACGCATGGGACCACGCAAAAAGAAAGGCTGGAAACGTAGATAATGATTAACCCTAAAGACATTAACGATCTAATCGTAGCTACTGAGCAAGAGCGGTGTGATACTGTTACCATGATGCGTCGCTCTGAGCAAATGTGGTCTATGAACTACTGGTCTAATAAGGATAAGAAAGAAGCTGATGTAGAAGGTCGTGACCTGGTGACCTCTGCTACAATGCGCAATGCGGTCATCCTGGGGCAATGGCTTATCACTAGTGATGTGGTCTTCCGTAGCATTGCGGAGGGTGAGACTGATACGGACGTTTCCGATCAGCAATCGAGAGAGCGATTCTTGCAGGCTCTTTGGTATCAACAATCACAGGTATTTGCCATACATCCCATTGATGCCATTAAGTGGCACTTGCTGGTACATGGGCGTGCGGTCCTACAGCCCTTGTGGATTAATCACCAGATTCCTGAGAGCCAACAGGCGTTTGTTCCCCCTGTCACCATGAGGGCGCTTAACCCGCTTAACGTCGGCGTGCATCGGGGGCCATTGGGCACTCAATGGGCTTATCATCGCTATCTGGATAGTGTTACCTCTGCCGTGCAGCGATACCCAAAAGCAAAGGCCATTATAGAGCAGATGCACGACAAGCACAATCCCCGCAAACTGGTACATATAACCGACTTTTGGGAACAAGATGGCGGTAAGGTTCACAATCGTATTCTGGTAGAAGATGAAGTAGTTGCGTCATTCCCAGACACTGGTTACCCCTACGTTCCTATTATCGAGGAGTTGGCAGACGGTAGCCCCACCGAACAGATAAGCGGGCATGGTAACCCGCTGGTGGGCCACTTATACGAGAATTGGTCATCTCGCAACACGTTAGAATCTGTTCGCATGACTGCCGTGAAAGACCACTTTTGGCCCTCTGTGAATATCAAGAGCGACGATGCGTTACCGGATATTGAACGAGGCCGTGGGGCCGTTAACCATTTGCCCTCAGATGCTGAATTCCTTGACGACAGAACTGGTAACCCTAACACTGCCCTCGCTGACAGTATGGCTATCCAGTTAGATAACGAACAGGAACAAGGTAGTTTCCCCGCTGCACTCTATGGGGATAGTGGACAGCAACGCTCTGCGCTTGGCTTCAATGGCATGACTAAGGCGGGTCAAGGCCGTATTCGGGGCTATATCACGGCTATGCGGCGACTGCTTGAAAAATCATCTCAGTGCGCTCTGTGCCTTGTCGGTAGTAAGGCTGATGGCGAGTTAGAGCTATACAATTACAATGATGTGGATGATGTCGTTCAGGCTACTACTATCTCGCCCGATACGGTTGGCAAGCGAAAGGTGGTCCATGCCATTATCAAAGATCAGGTTGCCAGTGATGAGCTTCAGCTAATGGTCGGCGCTTTGCAAATGTTTGATCGCAAGATTATCAGCGGTCAAACGGTGCTTGATGATTACGCTCCCAAGCCCGCACGTGAAGATGAATACGCTAGGGTTGTGGAAGAAGAGGTGCGCAATGATCCAGCTATCCGCCAAGAGCATATCGACCGTATTTGGGAAGAACGTACGGGGCAACCGTTGCGACGTGTGGAAGAAGAGGCGCAACCTGCACCACAACAGGGGGCGCAAGTGGATGCTGTCATTCCTGGGTTACAAGCAGGCGCTGCAACGGGCGGTCAATTGACCCCTGAATCACTAGGGGGCGACCAAATGAATACCCTGATTCAACAGATGCTACTTAGCGGTCAAGTATCTACCCCTGAAGAAGCTATGGCAATCATTCAAGGAGGCGGTTAATGGGCGGGTGAGGCGGTCCTACGGGTCAAAGTGCTACGTGTAGCACTTGCGCTAATTATGTACGACTGGACAATATTAACGGTACGTGCGGGGAGTGGTCATCTAGTAGCAGGCCCGTCGTTTTAAGCAAGGGTCAAGCCCGAATTCAACCAGTAGGGTCGGGTCGTTCTGTATTTGTTCCAAAGGAGGCACTGTGCGTTTTCCATGAATAGACGGGATATTATCCAAAGAGGCATTAGTAACAATCAGGCGGCGGTGCGCAGTGCGGTCGAACCGTTACTGCCAACCATGCCGTCCATCACGCAAGAGGAAATCTATCTTAACCTGCGTAATAATCCGATTGAGCGCAGGAATTACTTGACTGGCTTGGCTAATCGGCATGGTGACAATAGGCCGATAGAAGAGATTGACAAAACGTATTTACAATCACAGGGGGAAAAATATGGCTAGGGTAAGACGACGACGACAACCGCTGGATGCTGAGACCGTACGTGATAGACAGCGTGCGGGTACTGCTAACACGCCTACGGGCGCCAACCAGGACGTACCTCGGGCAAATGAGGTTGATCAAGTCTCGCCTACCATTAGGCGTATTCAGGAAATCCACCGTGATCGTGCAGCGTCTAATTCCTCTCCGGCTAATCCAGATCGTGCGCCTTCTGCTACTGGCCCTGCTAATCCTGACCGTACTGCTGGCACACCTTCGCTTCCTGGTGTTACGATTCCGAGAGCGCCCACTGCTGAAACTAACCCTTCGGCTCCTCGGGTCTTTCGGAGTCGAGACGGGTTAGTAACCTATAACGAACGTGGGCAGAGGCTTGATAGCGTTGGCAATGTAGCACGCCGTACTAACCAAAGTCGTCAACGTGACGCTAACAATCGGCGTGCGGCGGCTGCTGCTACCCCTGCGCCTGCCCCGTCTGATGAACGAGCGGTAGGATTGCGGACCGATAGACCCATTCCCACATCTGGAGAGGAGGGTGATGGTGGTCCGGCTCCATTTAGTGGCCCTGCTCCTTCATTCCAAGATGCATTGGGCGCTGAACCTACTGCTGCTGCTGCTGCTGCTAACCCATTAGCTGGCCTTAACCTATCGGGTACTAATCAGGTTATTGAGTTATTGCAGAATAGCGGTGTCAATAGTGACGACTTCTTTCGGTCTGCTGACTTTGCGGAGGCTCTGCGAAGGTGGGAGCTACAGTTCCAAGAGAATCAACGTCAAGCCGCTTTTGGTGTAGCTGGACGTGCGCAATTGCCGAATAGTAGGTTCATTTAAGGGATATCCATGTACACATACAGATACTTTATCGCCTACGTTACCGACAAGAGCGTCTTTGGTAACCAGTTTGTCAATACACCGGAAAAGCTTCTTACCCCTGAACATATATCCGGTTTGCAGGACCACTTGGGGGGCGTGACAATTCTCAACTGGCAATTGGTCGAATCCCTTCGCAATAAGAAAGCATCAATAGGTGATACAAAGGTAGCTGATGAGAGCTAATGAGATTTGGGAGATTGACGATAATGTTGCTGCGGAGGAGTACCGCAATAGGTTTGACCCGTCTCGCAATGCTCCGGATCCAGAGGGTGATCGCCTTCGTGATGAGCTACTGAGCGGCGGTGGTTTCGTAGATGAAAACCTGATACCCGCCTCGCCCTCTGATGGCTTTGCCGATCCAGGTCTCATTCCCGAATCTAGCTTTGCTGGACCCGCTCCCGAACCTGCTCAGGGATTACCTGCGCTCAATCCTGACTTTGTGGCTGATGATGACTTCGTGCTCCCTACGCTTGCAGAGGTTCGTGAGGAATATAGGGCTACCCAAGAGTCTGATATCTTTGAAGATAACTTCTTTGAGAGTCGAGGCAATGGGGATAGGCTACCATTCATTGATGAGGGTGAGGAGTTTGAGTCTGATAATGCTTTCGAGGGTGGTGTAAGGGATTTTGTTACTGGCATCCGTGATGGTGGCGCAAGGGCTGAGAATCGTCAAATTAGAGAGGAAGGAGGATTCTTCGATACCTCTGACTTCGGTGGCGAGCGAGACATTGGCAAGGCGTACATAGAGGGCGCTAATGATGCCGCTGCACGATTCGATAACCCGCTGATTCAATTCGGTGCTATGGCAGTAGGTGGCGCTTCCTCTGCGGTCGGGGAAGCATTCTCCACTGGACTTATGGGGGATGTCGCTAGCGTGCCTATCGAAGTTCTTGATGAAATATCTATGGCGTCCGAGTTGGCATCTAGCGTTCTGCGTGAGATTTCCGTCCCTGGCGACAATCAGACCATTGGTAGCCGTTTGTGGACTAGTATTGCGGCGCTGTCCGACTTATCCTCCGGCAATGTGGACCTGGGGGATGTGATGCGAGTGGCGGGTCAAGGGTTTGCCCTCAATCAACTCATGACTAACCTTCAGAATGGTGAGGAGGTAGACTTCCGTGATATTGCAAACGTGGTCTCCCTGGACCCTGGACTTGCCGAACGCTACAGCGATATACAAGTCCCATCGGGTCATGCTGCTTGGCAAGCTGTCACAGGTGGCCCCGAAGCCGTGCAAAACGCCTATGAGCGTATCGAGAATAAGCAGGCACTACTAGAAGAGAAAGAGAAGCGAGCCAACGTACTCGCTATCATTGCAGAAGACCCTACTGCTGATGATAGCGCTCGGGATGCTGCTGCCCTCGCTCGGGCGCAGATTGGTGTAGAGATTGAAGAGGAGCGCAATAAGTCGGCTTCTGATATCGCTAATGAGCATACATCATTTGCTGGCGATCTGCTATTTGACTTAATGCTCGACCCTGGTATTATCCTCGATAAAGTTACGGACGTTATCGTTGGTAGCACTCGGGCAACGTCTGCACTTCGGGCCGAACGTAAAGCGATAGAGGTTTCTAGCGTTGACAAGGTGGTGTCCGCCATAGATGACGTGGCATCCCCTGGAATCACTGTTGACACCCCTACTGCTGGGTTTACATCTACCATAGACCGCCTAAACGCTATGTCTCAGCGTGTGCGGGCCTCTGCGGACGCTGATGCACTCAAGGGTACTCAGGCTAGGCAATCGTCTGGTTGGAGCTTAGAGCGGTTAAAAGATGAACTCAATCCGGCTACACGCTTGGCGTCTGGCCTTGCTGATGAGGCCGTAGACGGGCTGGCCTTTACCATGTCGGCTATATTGAATGGTGTGGAGTCGAAGGACGAGGCACGGTCGCTTCTGCGTCTGTTGGCGGATGCGCCTACACGGTTCATAGATGAGGGGCTTACCCTTGCAGACCTGCCGTCACGTCAAGGCTTGTTTGATTCGGAGAATGTATTCCTATTCGCTGAGTCTACCATAGCTAACACTGGTTTCGTGAACAACTTCGATGTATTGTCGGAGGCTGCTGCACGTCAATTTCCCATTGGCGATTGGGTAGATAATATGC
The DNA here is from genome assembly GCA_035593235.1 of Phascolosoma agassizii. NCBI lineage: Eukaryota > Metazoa > Annelida > Sipuncula > Phascolosomatiformes > Phascolosomatidae > Phascolosoma > Phascolosoma agassizii. The sequence goes on from JAVJHY011699074.1 coordinate 15,093, forward strand.
CCTCTCTCCGTGGTGGTGAACCGCTGTCCATGCGAGAGTTGCAGTCTGACCTGTTTGAGAGCCTGCGGTATGCTGCAAATGATATCTATGGCGTTGCACAGGCTGGTGGCGCTTTCGAGCATGGCAAGGCGGGTACGGTGGCACTCAAGGCCATAGCGGGGGCTAAGAAGCTCATTAGTGAGCTAAACCTGTTCTCTAGACCCGCTTATACCGTTAATAATGCTATTAGCGGGAATGTCTTCCTCGCAGACGATGGATTGCTGACCTGGAGTAGCTTTGACGATCTTACATCTCAGATGACTGGCTGGTTTGGTCAAGATAGTGCAATCACTGGTAGACTTGCCGAGGCTATTGGCACTATATCGGATGACGTAATTCGCACTGCAACGGGCGAGTTGGCGGGGCCAAGTGGCGAGAGTATTTTCCGCAAGTTTACAATGGGTAAGCAGAATCCGATATCCTGGTGGGTCGAGCAAGGCATTTCAATCTCTCAAGGCACTGGTGGCATTGGTAACCTACCAGTAGGCGAGCAGCGTATGTACTTGACCGCCTTCGCTTCCGGTATGCAGCAAGCCCTGCATAGACAAGTTGCTACTACTGGCGACAATATTCTCGCTAGCCTTGCAGAGTTGGATGTACCCGCCGAATTGTCTGCGATGATTCGCAATGAATTAACCGCATTAGAGACCGGTGCCGAGAATATCAATGATGTGCGTAGGCGTATTAACCAAGTGCTATCCGGCGCTCCTGGTTCGTTTCCGTGGGCTGCGAGTGGCGTATCGCTGGACAATATACCACTCGCTATCACTAACGAACTTAATGATCTTGTTCGATCGGGCACCTCGACTGCCGATGAATTGATTGAATCCGTTACCAGCATGGTGCAGGATAGAATCAACGGCCTGGGTGAACAGTTCCTAGCTAACCCGCCCAGCTTTACCGAGTCTAACCTGTTTGATGTCAATATGTTACAGGATGCCTCCTCTACCCTTGATGAGCTAAAATACGCTGCTGAGAAATCTGGCATTCCACCGTTGCCCCCTGAAGAGGTTAACCGGATAAATGATTTGTTTGAGGGCATCGAAACAGGCATGACGGACTTGATAGGTCTCGCCAACGTGGATGTGGTCTTTGATGCCTATCAGGATATTCTAGCACGCATGGACGAGGTTCGGCGTCTCACGGACGTTTCTAGCGAGCAAGCGCAACGTGGAGAGCGTGCATGGGATACTCATTATTCGGAGGTCCAAAGCGCATGGGATTCGGCTTCTGCTTCTATTACGGATATTTACGCACAGGCTGCTGATGCGGCGAATGCCCCTGGCGATTATCAACGTCGCTATACCAGCACTCAAGATGACCGTATAGCCCAGCTATTGAATGCCGATGAACGTACGCTACGTGAGAATGTCGAAGCGGGCATTCTGGGCAGTGATGAGCAATTCAAGGCTGCGCTAGAGTCCCAGCGCCTAATTGTCGATCGTGCTAGATTTACCGCATTTCAAGCTGTGCGAGAGAGCGGGGATATTGCCTCCTTCAATATCGTCACTAGTGCTAACCGGATGGTTGAAAACCTGAATGCGCAGGCCGTAGCATGGCGCAATCACATGTATCAGGAATGGCAAAGTGGGGCGACTACCTTTCAAGAGTTTCGTACCAACATTAGCGAGCTATGGCGGGAACGTGCAGACCTGGCTGAATGGATGTGGGCGAACAGTGCAAGGGAAGTCTTGGTTCGGCATGGTGAGGATGCCCTACGGACTGACGTTCTGTTTCAGCTTGGCGGTGATGAGTTGGAGCTATTGCGCCCACTGTCTAGTGAGGTAGACGGTTGGGTAGTGCGTAATCCCGATGGTGGCAAGGGCATCGTGGGGACTAGGGATATACCCGATGAAGCTATTGCTAGCTGGAGAGAGCTAACTGTAGATTGGAGCGATGAAGGCGAGCGTCTTACTGGATACGCTGATAGTTACGATCCCTCCAGCAATGGCTATCAACCGTTGGTGTTTGATGAGCCACAAGATATCATCTTCCCCGACGAGCTTGATGATGATGCTCGTCGGCTGGCGGGGTTGATAGCGGATGATGACGGTAGCGTTTTCAATCGTGGGTTGGAGGTCTTGGAGGCTGATGAAATAGCAGAGCGCCGTACACTATCGCAAGATGAATTGTTGCGAGCAATCGAGGGTCCACTACCTATTGAGTTTGGTGTTGAACCTCCTTCTTGGTTAGATATTGATGAGTACCTGGGGGATACGCCTATCAATCCGCCGGACAATAATACGCTACGTATGGCTGACCATGACCCTGCGAATAGCCTGTTCGACCGTGAGCGCCTAAATAATCAACGGTTTCAAGGCGTAAATGGCCCCGACGTTGGCGATATGAATGAACATATCCGTAGGGATTTGGACCGATTAGTTGAATATGTTCGTAACAATTCTGAAGATATTCTTAAACCTTTCGATACTGGATTCGGGGCGCTGGATGGTCGGCAAAGGCTTGATGTGCGTACTCGCATTCGTGACGGTCTGGCTAATTGGGAGCAATCTCTACTCACTGCTTCCCAAGAGGCCGTTAATCGTGCTGACTTCAATATGGTCAACTACGCCAAGACTAGGAATATCGATGCAGTCTTGAGCGTTATAAGTCCGTGGTCTTACTGGTCTACCCGCACTATGACAAGCTATGCCGAACGGATGCTCAATCACCCTCGACTGCTCACCATGAATCAGAGTGTAGATCGCAATATTGCCCGAGAGAATGAGAACAATGATGTTAACCGATGGCACGAAGGCACTCTACCGAATCCCTTCCCCTTTGGACCTGAACGGTTAAGAGATCCGCGATTCTCAGCTTTCCCAACGGGTGGCCTATACCATAAGGAGGCTAGAGACCTGGAGCAGCTACCAGGGGGTGACCGTCGTTATGGTGGTGTCACTCCGGTTATGAATGAGATTAACAGGTGGTTTGGCACATCTCCGTATATCGAATACTCTGCTGATGTTGCTGCGGGTATCAATACGGATGGCTTCGACCCGTCCGACCTATCACCGTACAATTACATCTGGCCCATGAAAACGGGTGGCCTTATCCTGTCGGCGGCTGGCGTTACCCATGCTGGCGGTAGCGATAACCTAGCGAGTAATATCATAGAAGAGGCCGTGGCGTCTGGCGAGATTGACCTGGATACTGCGCAGTTCATTCAACACTACATGCTTACGGGGGAAACCCCACCTGAAGCCGCTGCACTAGGGTTAGACTTGGCGGCGCTATCTGAGCAAGCTCGCAGAACCGCCTCAAGGCGCAAGTTGGGTGGTGCCAGTGGAATTGGCACTCTTCTACCCGTTGGCGGGTACTTCGATACTCAGGCGTCCCAAGACCTGCGGGCGGCTAATACAAGCTTTCGTGCGTTGGCATTTGATGAGGAAAATAATCCAAATGGAAGCGATAGGGCTAGGGATGTATTCCTGGAAGATAACCCCGCTATTCGTAGCGTATTTACTGGTAGTCAGTTATCACCCACGTTTCAGCGTGAGGAGGGCGATAGATTCCCTGCTGCTATTTCTGCCGACCGCAATACGTTCGATCTTCGTGACAGCGTTACCGGTGATATGTTTAGCTTGCAGGGTGACGCCAAAGATGCCGCTATTCGCCAGAACCCAGACATTAGCCGTGCAGCAATCAATAAGGCAGGTACGGATGCGTTACTAGCGGATGCTAAGTCTAGGCTTGGTGCTGATGTGGTTGCAGAGTGGGAGCGCAGTCATAAGGGCTATAGCTCACTGGAGCTAGTTAACTTTGTGTGGAATACCCTTGCAGATCAAGCATTCCCATCTCGTACCCCAGAATTGACGCCTCCAGAATTTACGGGTAGCGGCTATGCCCCCTATGAGCTAGATGAAAGGGACTTCGGTGAACTACTGCGAGACTTCACACAGTTCCGGCGTCCACCATTCCCAACTGGCGAGAATCCTACTTCTGAGCAATGGGATGTATACCGTAGTGGGATGGAAGAACGTTATGCTGCTCAGTTGGCAGTAGCCCAGCGATATATCGACGGGGCGGCTGGGCATGAGCTACGCATCATTAATGGCCGTACTGCTGCTGAGTTGGTGGAAGCTGGCGACAATCGATATAAGACCGATCTAGAAGTTGAGCGGCTACTAGAGATACAAGCGCAAGGCGAAGCAACCCATGCCCATTGGGAGAAATTCCTCGGTATTGCTGAGGACGATTGGGATGCACGCCGTAAGTATGTGGCCGATAACCCAGACTTTGAGTCTCTTCTGGAAGCGAAGGCCATAGCTGAGAAGTCTGACTTCTGGTGGCGAGAGGGTGACGCAAGGCGCAATCCTGAAGCAACTCGTAGTAACTTACAGGTTTTATGGGATGACTTCCGTGCGATTGGGGAAGACGATTGGGATGGTCGGCGCATCTATATAGCCCAACATCCCGAATTTGAGGCTATCCTCAAGGCCAAGGCCGATGCCGCTGGTAAGGAGTACTGGTGGAAAAGTACGGGCGGTAAACCAGGATCTAAGCGCCAACTGTGGCAGTCATATCTTGCGATAGATGGCGACGATTTTGAGGCCAAGCGCCAGTATATTGAGGATAACCCAAGCTTTGAGGCCATTCTCAAGGCCCGTGCAGATGCGGACGGTAAGGAGTACTGGTGGACAGATGACGCCCATATAGCTGGCTCCAACAAGTCACTTTGGGGCGGATACCTTGCCATAGCGGGTGACGACTTCGATAGCAAGAAACGATATATAGCCGATAATCCAGACTTTGCGGCACTCCTCAAAGCGAAAGCCGATGCGGACGGAAAGGATTATTGGTGGGAGAAAGAGAGAGGGAGCAATGTTAGAGATTTTCCTGGCAGGCGTAGTAGTGGGCGGTCTTTCGGTAGTGGCCGAAATGGTTCTAGCTCTGGTCTTAACCCTGGGCAAAGGCGGCTTTCGCTTGTAAATGGCCGTGGTGAGGAGGTGAGCATAGTTACGGATAGCCGGCGTGATAGTAATTTGATTATCCGTATGAACTCGCTCACTTCTCCAGATGAGAAATGCGCCCTGATTGCCTCTACTCCTCGCTTGCTGGAGATACTAACCGCTGCATCCGGTGGTGATTTGTGGTGGCAACGATCAGTTGCAGAGGGTGGCTTCGGATGCTTGGCTGAAAACGTGAGCCGATTATGAGCCGATTAGGGCAGATTTTGACGTAAAATGTCGCAATCTGCCCTAATCAATATTTGACGTAAACCCCCAAAGTGTGGTATGATAATACGCATACGCTGTCGAGGGCTTTTATCTGTGTTCTGCGATACATCGGCTCCGAAGGGTTGGGGGTAGCATGAGAGTGCTATCAAACTTATTTGAAGGGCTATCATCCGAGAGGGTGCCAGTCTTAGTCCAGTCTCATTTAGTTGGGGCGGCAAAAACCAGTAGAGGGTAGTGCCTCCGAGAAAAAGGGGGCCAAGAACAATGTTTGGGGTTAGATTAAAACCCCGTCCAGTGCGGCGTTATTCACGTTGGGGGAAGCTTAGGCTATATCACCCGTTAGGTGGTCGCACTCTTTGGACGTTCTGCCTGCGTATCGTTGTTAATTCTATTCTATGATGGGCCATCGAAGAAGTGGCCGAACGGTATAGGGTTAATGGCGATACAAGACGCTTACTTGAATTGCGTCTCAAAATAAAGACCTGGCGTCTCTAAACAAAATCAAAATATGCCTCAGCGAGTTTACTGTTCTCGCATAAGGATATGGGGGGGGGTTAAAAACATTTCGATGAAGCGTTAGCGACCCTGCCGATAGGCGTAATGTTAAAGGCCGTTACTGTGTCAGTGGCTGTACCCCCAACCCTTTGGTGAGATGAGAGCGAATATTGTAAATGCTCCGATAGTACTTATCTCTAAAGCAGTTAATTTAATTCTCCTTTTATTCCTCTTATTACTTCTATCCCTAATATTTGACTTCTGTGTAATTGTGTGGTATGGTTGCACAAGTTAACTGGTTAGTTAATTAACCAACCAGTTAACTATCTCTAGGTTAATTTGTTCTTCAGAAAGGAATACGCTAAATGGAAGCTGCAAATGCGGGAACTCTTGACGCTGGTGCGGGGCTGGGTGGCAATCCGGTAACCGTTCCTGGTGCTGGGGCATCCCCAGACGCTGGTAGTCCAAATGTACCTGCAACTATTGACTTTTCCAGCGTGACTGCTGACTCTATCCCTGCGGATTTAGTTGCCAGTCACCCAAATTTCAAGGCGTTGCAATCTACGTATGACAAGCAAATGGCCGATATGCGAGCGCAGTTGGCTAGCGTTCAATCTCAGCAAAACACGCAAGTTAATCAGGCTCAACTAGATTACGCTGCACAGTTGCAAAGTGTTCTCGGTGAAAGTCTCGACCCTGCGACTCAACAACAGATTCAGCTTGTCACCCTGCAAGAACAAATTAACCGCCACGAAGCAGATAAGAAAGCTACTGCGGAACAATCTGCAAGAGACAAGTACGTGTCTAATCTCTCTAGTGCCTACGGTATTGACGCTACGGAACTTGCTCACGTCACTGATCCGCTCTCCGCACATGAGGCCGTAGCTAAACACCAGCAAACACAATTGGCGGCGGCTATGGCCCAAATTGAAGCATTGACTGCAAAGTTTGGCAACCAGCAGAATGCCGCTGCTCATACTCCCGATCTGGGCGGCGGCGCTCCTCCGGCTGCTGCTGTTCAGGTTCAAGCTGATTGGGCTGCTGCGTGGGCCGCTGGAGATATCCAGCGTGCGGATGATATTTCACGTCATGCCGCCCAAAACAACATTACTTTGGACCGCTCCTCTATTTGGTCACCCTCTTAATTCTATAAGGAAATAACAATATGCCTAACGGTCAAGGTGTGATTAACACCTACTCTCAAGTTGCCGATGACCGCCCTCGCTTGATTGGCGAGAAGATTTGGCTAAACGGTGTGCAGGATATCGCACTAATGAACCTCCTCGGACCCAACAGTGCCGATGGCAAGTTCAATCTTACGAACGTACGCAATAGTAAAATCGAATGGATTACCACGGGTCTGACGCCTCGTGGGACAACCATTACCACTGTGGTCCCTGCCCCTGTGACGACTGGCGACGACATCAATGGAAACCCTGTGTATCCGGCTGTCACCATTGGCGTAACGAATGCCGAATACTTCCATCGTGGTCAGCTTCTCTATACTCGGCCACCTGCTGGAACGGTTGTCCCTACCACATCCAAGGCTGATGGCTACAGTTACCATTGGGTCCAGTCTGTGGATTGCGTAGCGGGTACGATTACCGTGCTTTCCGGCTTCCTGGGCACTGACGTTTATGATACCGCCATTGGTGACGAGATCTGTGTTCTCTCCAACGCCAACGTTGAATGTGCCGAGTATCAAGACACGTTTACTCCTCAGCGTGCATTGCTGACCAACCACTACCAAATGTTTACCGATTATATCCAGTTCTCTGAGAAAGAGCTTATGATGGATCATATCGGTATCGCTAATCTCTTTGACTTTGAAATGCGCCGCATCATGGGTGGCATGCTGGGTGGACAGAGAATTTCTGGTACGCTGCCGAAGGACTTGGAAAATGCATTATGGTACGGTATTGGTCAAGCTGGCGGTACAGACTATCCGGCGACCATGCATGGAATCAATAACTTTGGGATTCAGAACTTCACTGAATCCGCTCTGACCCGTGAATTGATTGAACGTGTTAGCTACTCTATCTACAAAGAGGGTAGTAACGCTTCTGACATTATCGTCGGCGGTAATCTGATGCAAGAGATCGCCAACTGGTACGATCCGTATATCCGGACGCCCAGCCTAAAAGAGGTCGGCGGCTCTGTCATGAACATCACTACCGCTTACGGCTCTTATAAGCTCACACATCACCGTGGCCTTCGTAGCAATGAAATCTACTTCCTGGACAAGTCCAAGATCGGTGTTGATACGCTGCAAGAGTTTACGGTCAAGCCCCTTAGCACTAACGGATTCTGTGACCGTTGGGGCATTAGCGGCTACTACACGCTGGCACTAGCGGTTCCGTGTCACCATGCCCGTATCGTTCTCGATAGCGCATGTTTCCCTGATTCTTGTGTTACACAGTGCGATACAACTGACTACAATCCGCCTAAGCCACCACAACCTGGCGTGGTGGCCCCCTAATGCATCTATCGCAATTAGCACAACGCTTAGATAGTGGTTGTGGCGCTGCGGTTGGACAGTTTGCGCTAAGGGTAGTGGATTATTCTCCACTGCCCTTAGACGCTACTAGCGGCGAAACTGCTGCTACTGCTACCGTTCCTGCTGGCGCTACTTCGGCTGTCATCCAAAACCCTACAGCGGCCCCTATTACTGCAACGGTCGCTGGCTTGCCTCCGGTTACTATCGGCCCTTTCGCATGGCTAAGTTTAACTGCCGCTGAGATTGCAACTGTAACCTTTTCGGCTCCGGTTAGCATCTGGTACACATAAGGAGCAAAAATGGATACCACTTATTACGTTCGACCCCTGCTGCTTGTAACGCAAGGCCCAAGTGTCTACGCTGTCAACTTTGTTCCTACAGCCGTCGATATTCCATCCCTTCGCAATGTGCCTAAAGGGTCTCTAATACTGCAAGTCTCTGACTTCGACCCACTGACCTGTACGTCCACTGATGCCTGTGCGGTCTTTCAGAAGTGCAGCGACGGTAACCTCTGTACAGCTCCGGTAGTTGTGGCCCTCGGCGGTGCTGGCGGCGGTATACCACTGGCGGATGCTGACCAGATTCTCTCGGGCAATCGCATCATTGCTACTGGCGCTAACGATTTGTCTATTACTGGTACAGATCTAGACAGTGATAGCGGCCACGATGTCCTCACCGTCGATGCTCAATTCGGTAGCACGGTGCAGCGAATTCAGTCTAGCGCATTCCGTAGCCTCATCGATGTGGCCCCTCCGGTCGATGGTGTCGACATTGCTTTCTATGTTGGTCAGTTGCAGGTTGACACTGTTACGGGTATTATCTACTTCGCCACTGCTGCCTCTGCCGACCCTGACGTTTCTGGCGCCGGCTCTACCTGGGCCGCAATTAACGTGGGCGGCGGCGGTACAAGCTTGGCGGATGCCGATCAGGTTCTTACGGGCAACCGTATCATTGATGCTGGCGTTAGTAACAGCCTTGCAATCACTGGCCTGTCAATCAATAGCGATAATGGTTTCGATATCCTGTCTATCAATGATACGACTGGCATCCTTGAGCGCAATAGCATCGATTCCCTGCGCTCGCTCCGTGGCTTGTCTGACCCCGTTAATAGCGTTACTACCGCTTGGCATGTGGGGCAGACTTACTACAATACTGGTAACCAGACCATCTGGACGGCTATTATCAAGTCCACTGACCCCGATAATAGCCCGGTTGGATCGCTATGGCAGACGGTGGATGGCAATCTTGCGGTGAAGGACCAAACGCTGACAGGCACTAGGTTAATCAATACGGGATTCAATAACCTAGCCATTTCGGGCGTCTCTCGGGTAAGCAATAGTGACGACAACGTTGCTACTCTGGATAACGCAACGGGCGTGCTAGGCGCTACACATCCAGACGCTTTCCGTGTGTTGTCGGGGGCAGGCGCTCCGATTGATGGTGTAGAGGTCGCCTATTACGTTGGTCAACTCTATGTAGATACCACTAATGATGCGATTTACCGTGCTGTTACTCGGTCGGGGTTACCAGACGTTAGCGGCGGCGGCTCTACATGGGAGTTAGTCTCTACAAGCACTCTGTTGTATGATGGCACTATGGCAGGTAATCAGCTTACCGTAGGAAATTACATGTGGCGCTTTAATCCTGCCAACAATGACCGCCTTGAAATGCAGGCGGTTACTACGGCATTTACTGTTAACGCCCACTTGAATGAGTTTAACAATACTCTGACAGAAGATAGTGTTGATGCGGTGGCCGTTGCTACTGGCGGCTGGACAGATATTACAGGAACCAACAATACTGCACTGGCTACTACTAATTCCGGTTCTCGTGTTGAAGGTCTATTTGCTTTTGATGGCGTGACGGACATTTTCCGATTGGGGGCGATGGTAGTAGGGGCCACACGTCTTATTCTTGAGATTGAAAGGTTAGCATAAATGATATCAAGGCTGTTCGCAACCCTGTATGTAATATACATAATTGCGCAGTCTGACATAGCTAAACCTATGCGGGTAAACCTTAGCAGGCGAAGTGACTTTCTGCTTCGCCTGCTTTCCTGTCCGTATTGTGTGGCTATTTGGGCTGCGTCTTTCATCCTCTTGCTTCCTAAGCGCATTGTAGAACCCCTGTCTTACGCTGGTGGTGCTTTGTTTTTGCTACCGATAAACGAAAGGCTAAAATCATGAGGCGAGTAACGCCTATTGTCTTGACTAGTAATATTGGTCTCGTAAGTGCCAACTTTGATCCCACAACTGAACCAACTAATGAAGCACTTTTGGCGCTTCCCATTGGTAGTCTCTTGGTCCAAACTGGCTCATTTGATACCCTTACATGTGTAGAATCGTGTGCATCTACGCTTTGGATTAAGGGCTGCTCCTCTACGTGCGCTGCTGCATCCTTTGTCGAATTTGCCCCTGTGGTTGTGCCATAAAGGAGGTACACTTGATTGTAGTTAATGATCCGGTATTCAATACTGACCCCGATCAACCGAACATTGTACATGGCACTCTTGACCCATATACCGACTATGGCCTTGCTGAACTGGTAGCCTTGCCTGTGGGGACTCTGTACATCTCACGGGCGGCTCAAGTGGGTGACCCGTGCGGTACAACCTTCTCTGCTGGCTGTCTATTCCTAAAGAGTGGGACCGCCGGAAGCATCTGTGCGCCACTAGGTAGTCGCTCAGATTGGTGTAAGTTGGGTTGTCATGGTTTGCTAACGGGGACGGAACTTCCGTCCACTGGTGAACCATTCTGCTCCAGTGAAATGGGGCAGATTTATGAGCGGACTGTAGAGGGCTGTGTGATGCACTATATTAAGTCCGGCTCAGAATGCGGTAGCTCATGGATATCGCTCTCCAAGGGCTGCGTCTACCCCAGGGACGCAACTCCCGTTGGGGTGACCGACGACGCTTGCCTCTGTGCATTACCCGTTGGCGCTTTTGTGAACGTGCCGAATATTGGTACATATCTCAAGACCGCCAACAATTGCGATGGCAACGATTGGCGTACTCTTATGCCAGACACTAGCAACCTGGAGGATATGCGCAATGTTACTCATAACCCCGACGATTCGGCCTTAGCCAAACCTACCTATGATGTGGCTACCCGTACGCTTAACATTCCTCCGCACTGGATTGTAAGCATCCGGCGTAATGCACAAGACCCGCTAGTTGGTTATACTACCGTAGCGCCTGGCGCTACTTCTCAAATGGATTACTCGGTTGTGGACATAAACACTTCTGAGAATAACCCTGTGCCATTGACGACTAATCAGATCATAGTTCCCTTCAACGGATTCTATCGGGTGTCCGTGCTAATCACCCTCGCTGGTAAGGCACAGGAAGCCCCCTGGCGTGCTAACCTAACTTTCAATGCTACCACACTACAGAAGTGGTTGTGGACCGCTGCGCCCGCCCTACAGCTATCCGAAACTAACTTTACTGATAACTTCATGGGTCCACTAACGGGGGGGACCACGCTGGCCTTCGATATTACTAACCTTGACACCACCGATAGTATTTATGTGTCTTCTCACCTAACCTTAGAACTCTTGGGGGTATAATGACTACGCCCACAACCATACTGCATAGTAGGTCTGACATCCTCACGGCCCTCCGACAATACGTCGGAGGTGTTACCGTGACCGACAATCAGCTTATCACTGCGCTAAACATTACCTTAGCCTCATGGGGTGAGCATACACGCTCACCCCATTGCTATACTATTACCCTTACGTGTGGCTGTTCTCAAGTCCTGCCCTGCTGCGGATTAGACGATATAGAGATATGGGCCTCTGATTGCGATGGCTGTCAGTACAAGCTTAATAATTATGATATTCGCTGCAATACGCTGTATACGCCGGATAACTGGATAACCGGACCCGCTACCCTGATAGCGTATACATGCGCCCCTGAGCAACCACTCAATACCCTATCCCTGCTAAAGAACTTTAATGCTGGCGATACCACCATAGCCATAGGTCAAGACTTCGGTTTGCTACCCCCCGCTGGTTGGGTCAAAGTGTGCGATTCCTGGTACGAGTATAAGTGTTGGTCGAAGGCGACGATTACCCCTGACCGGATAGATATCGCAAATGCCGCTGGGGATGTGTCCAACATTGACCCTGCGATATTTAGGGACGTTGATTTTTGCGGTACAGCGACGATTCTGAGCATGGTAACTCCTCACTGTACTAATCTGACAAACTCCTCACATGCTGAGGGTAGCATAGTTGAGTTGGGGATATCAACCACGTCTAAATCATCCCTGGACTTCATCGTTAGCAAGTCTCTGTCGGAGGTCTACTTGATGCTAGCTATGGCTTGTACGTCTGACGAAAAGTCTGCATTCTTTTTTGCCCTTGCAGATCGCCAAGATGCAAGGGCAAAAGAGGCACGCAAACGTGCAAGCCATCGACGCACGGTGAACGTCAAGGTTAAGGAGTTTGCCGCTAGTAGACGCAACTTTAGGAGAGGCTTTGCTGATGACATCCGATATTACACTAAACGGTAAGCCCTTCATGCTGGAGGGTACAGGCGTCTCTATCGTCACATCTGCGCTCCCTGCTGCCTTATCTACTGGCGGTGGGGAGCAATACGCCGATTCATCCTCGTGGTCGGCTGTCGTACTAGATGAGCTTAACCTGGGTGTGGGGTTTGAAGAGAGCGGCGGCGGTAAGGTACGCTATTCCACTGCCGATACCACAAGACTCGCTCAGACTACCCTATCGCAGAAAGTGATTGATAAGGAACTTGCAGGAAATGAAGACACGCACTTTACGATTTATGATGGAACTGTGTATGCTGTGCGTGGTCTCAACGTTAGCGGCTTGGTTGGTGGGGTATGGGTCGGTATTGCTACTCTACCTGCTGGCCCTGCGGCTACAGACATAGCCGCATTTGATGAATACTTACATATAGGCCGTGGGGCGCTACAGGTTTACGATGCTGTTCATATCCCTACGGCTTCTGTCGTCTTGGGACCACATGCTGCTGAGATTGTAGAATCGTTCGGGGGCTTCATCTACACTGCTACGGGGTCAGAACTCTACTACTCCAACGGCGGTAACGTTCCATGTGGTACTACTACGCCCGTCCCTTCGTTCCCCTTCGACCCCCTCATGCCTGCCGCTGGTGGCTGGACATGGACCCCCGTTGCCCTCGGTCCGTGCGATAACACCGAAGGTATAACAGGGTTACAGGGTATGTACCTGGGCAGTCTTTCCGGTAGCCGCATGTTTATCTCCACTACACGCCAACTATACAGCCTGCTACCTGGGGACTTAGCGGTTGGCTCCCTACTGCAATGGCCGTCCGTTGGCATCGGTATGAAGGCATGGAATAATGAACTATACATTCCGGTGGGTAATGGCCTTACACGGTGGTCTACTAGTGGCTCTACCTTTGCAGTCGGCTTAGATCAGAATTACGGGCTACCAGTAGCAGAACGTGGCCCTGTGCGCTGGATGGTCGCCACCCCACGTGGATTGATGGCGGCTATCAAGAATACTGTCTATGCTTACGTTGGTGAGGGCTGGCGCTATGTGGCTCGTGTGCCAACTGATATCACTGGCCTTGACTATGATCCATTCTCTGACAACCTTCTGATAGCTCACGACGGTCTTGTTAGCTGCGTGCGGGTGAATCCCTACTTGGGCGCAACCGAAGGGCCATTTCTTCTAATTGGCGAAATAGATTATGGCGATGACTATGGTGGCCTAAGACTGCTGCAAAAAGACTATCACCAAATAGTGGTTAATGGTCGATTTCCGGCTGGTACATCGGTGGCTATTTACTACTCGGTAGATGATGGCCCCCGTACGCTGCTCGGTACAGCCACTTCAGACGCTACTACGCTCCCATTCGCCTGTACCGGTGCTGATAGACCCGTGGGGCGCAAGATGCGTCTATGGGCTTCCCTGGCTACCACTGACGAAAACGTAACTCCGACGTTGCAGGCCGTAGTGCTACGATACCTGCCATATGTCATCGATACGGCACGATGGACTTACTCCCTTATACTGCCAAAGGATTGCCTACTCGATTCCTGTAGCAACCCGATAGCGGGTTACAATCAGACTGAATGGGATTGCGCCATACGTAATGCCGCTGCTGGGGTAAGGCCCGTACAATTCACCGACTACGACGGTAGAGTCTACTCTGTGGCAATTACGGACTGGAGCTATCGTATCCTCAACAGAGAGTTTGTCAATGGTTCTATTGCATACGACAAATCATGGACCCTCTCGCTACTGGAGACTTGCGGGACTGGCTTAGGGTGTGCATGATGCCCAACGCCTATCGAGGGTCTACGCCAAAGGGTTATTCGGGCTTTAAGAATACGGGTATCCGCAAGATTCGCTACAATGAACAGATAGAGGGGTTTTCCAGACAGATTTGCGGTGATCGCAAAGAGTCTATCCGGTTAGCAAGCTTGCATCTGGGCCTTCGTGGCGTTTACCCTGTCATTACCCTAATAGAGAGCATCATATACGACTACTTGTCCATGCGCAAGTTGGATTTCATCTATCAGGCTCGTACGTACGTCGGCTCTACCCCTGACTTCTTTATCATTGTGCCTGGGGTGGCCGTCCTGGTTAATGGTTATTACTTTCACACGCAAGCAGGTGCTAGGCGAGAGGATAGGAGGGAGTTACAGAATCTTCCTGGCACTTTATCGGAGGGCATCCTAATAAGACACGCCGTACAAATATGGGAGAATCAAGTACTAAGTTGTGAGCGTCGGCTATACCTGGATCGTATGGTTCAAGGCGTGACGATTAGCTCACAGCATGAAAGGGGATAATATGAATTCAGAATTGGAACGCATGTGTATAGATAACGACGTCAGTATATCGACAGGGGAAAGATTCCTAAAAAGCCTTGAGGGGCATATCTCTTATGTTCGTGAGGCTGGCGCACAACTGGGTGTACCCTCGGCGCAGTTAGCCATCCACGATGATAGTAAGTTTACCGAATTTGAATTCCCCCATTATGCTCGCTCTTTTGGCGACGGTAAACAATCAGAAGTAGATACGTCTAATGTCTTACTTTTTGCGGCGGCGTGGCTTCACCATGAAAATCATAACCCTCACCATTGGGGTCATTGGGTGCCACGTTCTGGCAAGTTTGCTAATCAACCGCTAGAGATGCCTAAAAAGTATGCGCTGGAATCCGTAGCCGACTGGATGGGTGCGAGTATGCAGTACACGGGTAGTTGGGATATGAGTGCTTGGCTTGATAGGAACTTCCATAGCACTCCTTTCCACCCAAGCACTCGTGTGTATATTAAAGACGTCTTACGTGAGTTGGGGTATGGGGCGGTAGTTGATGGTAGAGGAAGTGAATAACAAGCATACGTATAAGGTACTCCTTATAGCGTACATTGACAGTACTATGAATTGGACGACTGAAATCGAGAACATATCATCTCTACATTGCACAACCGTCATTGCGGATAAAGTCATTGATCCAGATAGGGCGCAAAAAGCCGCTGAGTCTGGCGATTATGATGTGGTCCACTTTATAGCTCACGGCATTGATAATGGCATCTTGGCTACCTTCGACGGGGCTACAATTCCAGAATCTACCCTGCTACGTATATGTAGGGATTCGGGCGCTCGGTGCGCTTTCCTGAACTCTTGTAATCACGTCCCACTTGCCCAGCGGCTGGTCGATGATGGTGTACCGTCTGTAATCTCTTATCACGGTAGCCTTGATGATGGTGTAGCCGTCTCTCATTGCCGTAGCTTCTACAGGGAACTGTATTCTGTTGGAGACCTAAGAGGAGCATATGATAGCGCAAAGGGTAGTGACGGCAAACTTATCTGGTTAAGCAACGGTCACTTCGCCAAGTATGAGCAGCATGAGCTACTGCACGATCTACGATTGGCGGTAGCCGACTTAAAGCAATTCATATTCATTCTATTGGTGGTCGGCGTCATTTCCGGCGTCCTGGGGAGCATACTCCTTAACTGATCTAAAAAGCCCGCCTTGCAATCAAGGCGGGCTTTTCTATTACATGATTAGGAATGGCAGATACAGCACATTCTCCTTCTCTGGATATATCGGGTCCGTTGGTGCTGATGTGGGCTTAATGTCGGGTATCGTTCCTGCAAACGTCGGCTGGGGAACTGGCGTCAATCCGGCTGGCTCTACGATGGGCGTAAGAACTAGTGTGATTCGCTCCGGCGCTCTTGCCCTGGTAATGGCGAAGTATGACAAGATTATCACTACGATCAGGGTAATCACTGCCATGCGGGTTACTAAGCGTGCGATCATATTATCCTCCAAAGATTAGGCTTAGTACAGCGACTTCAACGATAACGATCATTCCGATTATTAGCAACACTATAGGCCCATTGTCTGATGAATACATTATCGCTCCTCCTCGTCAATGATGCCGTTCGTTAGCTCGTCGGCCATTTGCAGCATAGCCATTAGTACATTCTCCAGTATGCCGTCATCGTCCAAGTCGCCTGTAATCTTGACAAGTCCACTCTTTCGCATTGTCTCCACAAGCATCTCTCGTAACTTGATGGTGTCAGTTGAATCAAACGATATTTCGCTTTCGTTTCGGGTTAACAGAATCTTCATTTTTATCCTCCACATAGTTCAACTAGGAATCTTTCATATGCACACGCCAACGGTAGGTTCCACTTTTCGTCCCCAAACTCCTCTACGCCTATTGGTCCACCCTTCAACTCCCTAATCAGCGCAAACCTATAGACCTGCTCAATGTACCATTTATTCTCTTTGTAAACCTCACCGACTCCACAAGCCTCGCTGGTAAGCCAGTAGTGCCTCAAGGCCGTATCTGCATCCTCAAACAGGAATAGATTTGAGCTAACGTATTGCGCAACCGCTTCGTGATATCCCCTGTGCAGATACGGGCTAACGTGCGGCCATAATATCACATGTACGATTTCATGATCTAATTCGTGTTGGGGCGCTTCTGGTCGAAGGCGAATCGTGATATCAAACGTGTAGGACTTCGACCTGATCGTGGGCCGGACGAAGTAATTGCGCTCGTAAACTTCAACTCCCGTTACTGCTGCTACCTTACTTACTAGCGTTTGACTTTGTGCTATTGGGGCTTGCACTGGCGACAACGTGATTATTGTCGCCAGTGTCAATACTATCAGTCTTCCCATATTTCATCCTCAATATAAGCCGTGATTCTCAATAACTCGTCTCGCAACACTTGCTCTCTAGTGTTGCTCTCGCCCTTGCCTGTAAGCTTTAGGGCTCTGGTGAAGAGCAATCTATCCGCCTCCTTTAGCTTCTCAAGAATTTCTTTCATTTCACGTACTTAACTGGACCTGTTGGCATTGGGAGATCTTTCCCATGCGCATACGCTGCTCGCTGACACTTCTCCTCATGCTCAATCTCTTCTGCGCTTGCTCCGCTTTTCTTCATGCGCTCAATCTTGTAGCCCTCTGCACGATATCGGCTACTGCGAATATTCTGCTCCTCTTCTCGTTCGGCTGGGGTTGGTTGTCGTGCAGCTGGTAATGATAAGAATTTCATAATTATCTCCGTTCTGTATATGCTGTTAATGGAATTGCGATAGGTGTGTGGCCGTCGATGACCACTCCGCAACCTAATCGTGTCGTTGCCTTTGCGTTTCTCGCATAAGCAAATCTGGGGTCGGCTGGATTAACTAGCGTTCCTACCTGCATTCCCCATAATACATTGGTCTGGTGAACTACTCCAAACGCACTGTGAACATGCCCTGCAACTACAGGCATCTGCAACTTGAGCGCCGTTCGTGCAGCACCGTTTATTCCCCCTGTGGCGTCATGTACGTAATACACGCCGTCTATCTCCACATCCGGCTTTAAGTCCCATGTAGGCACGCCTAGCGTCTCTGACAGTGATACTAGTACCCTGGCGGGAATTCCTGCGGCGAATACCTTCCTGGCTATCCTAGCGTCATGATTGCCCAGCGTTACGCTAATGCCTGGGAACTCTTCATGAAAGGGTCGTAATGCCTCCGCTGCTTGCTCTATTTCCCCCGACCCTCCCACTATGTCGGGGTCCATTGTGTGAAATGTGATACTGTGCAAGTCTGCAATGTCGCCTATGCTCAGTACGGTATCACATTTATACTCATCACATACCCACTTGAGAAAGTCGAGGGCTAACGGGTGTACTGCTGGTGCGTGAATGTCTGGAATAACCAACACACGGCTTGGGTTGTTGCTGGCGAAGTGGACTAAGGAAAGCTCCCTTAGCTGCTCCTCGCTCACTATACCGTTGTGCGCTAGCCTCATTCGATACATGTACTGCACCAGGGTCTCCCCTGGCGTCGGTGGGGTCTTGTTAATGCGGGTTACTAGCTTCATACTGCATCCCCGTATGCGTCCAGTAATTCAAGTACAGTGTATCCGGTGTCACTCGCTAGCCTCTCGAATCGCTCGGTAATCTCTGCGCCTTTAAGCGGGTCCAAGAGCGTATTGATTGCGTCCATCTTGTCTATCTGCTCTGACCGTTGTATTCCTCTGCTAACCTGTACAAGTGTAAGTAGCTCCATGTGGCGGCTAATGCGGGCGCTCTCTGCGTCTTTCTCCCTAGCTAGCTCACTCTGCGCAATGGGCTGTACATCTTCCAGCTTTTTCATTCTATCTTCAATATCTATCCAACTTTCCTCCTCCAACACGTCGTCTACGCCTAGCCCACGTTGCTGGGAGTCCATGTACATGAGCAGTCGAGCTACTGCGTGCGCTGCGTGACTATGGTCGCTTTCTGGGTCAATACCTTCGCCTTGCAGCAGGGCCGATAGGTGGCGAATCGCAGAGGCTAGATGCGCAGAGTGCGGTAGCCCCTTCTGCCAGTTGTTGGCCCCATGCTTGCGCTCCCCATACCCAAACACGCTACCCACTTCGTCAAGTGGCCCCCACGGTAGGAGGTCCATTCGAGGCTTATGTGTGGCATGACCGCCAGAAGCGCCCGATTCCTCCTTGACCACATGGCCGTAATCGGCTGGCCCTATGGCTTTATCGTGTCTCTCCATGTGACCCTGGCTATCGAACCCCCTGCGAAACCATTCTTTCTCTTGCGGCGCTTCTGGGTAGTTATCAAATATATTCATATTATTCGTTACCTTTCTCGTATTTATTCCAAAGTCGGAAAAAGTCTGTAGCATACATGATTGCCTTGCCGTCTTTGACTATGACGGGATTATCCCCCGTTAGTGTTAGAAACTCTGTCCAGATACTAAGCGGCTTCGTTACAACCCTAGTTGTGAGTGCAGAATACCATCCGGCGATTATCCCCTTTCTCACGATGCACAACCAGGGTTTTCGATTCTGCTTGTGCATCACTATCCATCTCTCGCACTGCGCATCACGTTCGGCTTGCTCGCAGAATGGCTTAAGTGTCAGATTCTTCGTAAACTTGACTTCGATGTGCAGGGGGAAGTCTGATATCACGTCTGGGCTGTTTGGTCCCCCTGCGAATTGTACTCCCCTTCTAGCGCAATAGCCAAATCGGGTGAGAACTTCACAGGCCAAACGCTCTCCTCTCTTTCCTCTCTCTCGCTGGCTTCTTCCCATATTCGCAACTCCTCTCGATAGTGTACCACAATTTCGCCTAAGTCGGAAATTCCTTCCTGCACTTCTCCGCTTTCAATCTTCGCCGTTACCCGCTCCACTTCATCGCAGATGTTGTTCAACGCTCGCTCTACTCTACTGATCATGCTTTCACTCGACCTATTTCGCTGAATGCTGCTCTAAACTTCTCGACATTCTTCCCAAAGTACGTGACGGACGTATCTTTCTGCGCTGGCCCCGTTGTGCCATCTGGCCGTAAGAAGTGCGTACGTCCGTAGATGAAGCAAATCGGGTAATCAAGCAGGGGTCTATACCACTTCGTTCCTGTAGCTGCATACGTGAGTACGCAGGCTTGTGCTATTTCCCCACTCTCATACGCTTCGACAACCCTTTCTACCCATTTCCTATTCCTACCCCGACCGTAAGGGTGATTCATCCATACGTTACCATGCCACATTTGAACTAGGCCATTGTCTAAATTCGTATAATACTTACTTGCTCCAACTTCCAAGTTAGCTATGTAGCACGATGCGGGGTCCAAGTCAATCGGCCCCATTGCTTGCCGTGCCGCTTCGATTATATTGAGAGGCGTATACCATTCCACACTGTCGGGGTCAACGTCTAATGCTGGATGTACACTCATGATAATATTGCTCCTTGCTATAATTGCCGTTGCGGAGGGGTTAACCGCTTCCCCCGTCCGGTCCGCAGTGGTTACTGCGTTGCGCATACCTTATCATGAGGGGCTAGGCGCTCTCTGTTGGCCTGCTTACAATTCTCGACTTTGGTTTACCATCTACCCTCTTTTCCGTCTGCTCTGCATCCTCCTCGCCCCAAAGTAACAACCTTGCATCAATGACCCGCTCAATCCATATGGCCCAACCATCTTCCATTGGCCCTATTCCCATTTTCTCATGCAAGCTCATACACATAGAGCAGTTGCACCTTTGGGTTTCTTTGCCCTCTAATGCCCTTATAGCCGCATCACGCATCTCGCAATACTCGCCATAGTGTTTGCTGAGTGCTTGCCTTGCCCCGTCATCTGCACGAAAGCGCACCATATCGTACGCCCTCACTAGCCTCATAATTGCGCACAAAACAGTGACGCCCCCCTTCGTCGTAAAACGTTGGGGGGCAAAGTATGCCTTGACTGCTGGTAACTGCGATCTGTCTATCATTTAATCTATTGGTCCCATTCTGGATTTCGGACTGCTTTCCGGCGTATATTGACATCAAACGGGTCTCTCATGCCCTCCCTAAGCCCCCTCTTGATGCTGCGCACTGTATCGGTCTCACGTTCACCACCTACCCCATTACGGTGTGCTGCATCGGCCAGAAGTTCATGCGCTTCTGTTTGGGTAACCATTCCTGCGCCCACTAGCCTACCCATGAAATACGACTGACTATAGCATTGCTTATTCCTATCCCCTGGTGCTGCATGGGCCAAATTGTCGTAAGCGCACTGCACTAGCCTCTGCGCTTCCTCGCCAGTATGCACACGTTCAATCTCTACCCTGGCGTAAACTGGTTCGGGGGGCATATCGGGAATACCCAACTCCTCTATATCGTACTGAATGGTTAGATCCATTTGGTCTATGGCTACTGGCTTTGGCTCGGCCTTATGATTAAGCGTTCCTGGTAGCCGTAGAATACGTGTTAGGCAACATACCCCTGAATCCGCAGAGGGGATACTATGCGCCCACCATCTCTGCAAGTACTTGGCGTACTGGAGATCTTTCAGGCTGTCAATCATTAGCGGCTTTTTGAGTAGCCAGTAGCAATGCTTGCCATTTCCCGATGAAATAACCGCAGATGGTGTGTGTGGAAGATAAAGCTCTCTTATGTCGTTCGTGTAATCATCTATGTCACAGTATAGCACATTTATCGCTGCAATGCTACTTAGCTTAGTGCGAGACCACGAAGGCCGTGCAGGAATAAACTTGCAGGGGTTTACGCCGAAGTACACATCCGTGCTACTAGCATCTGGAACTTCTCGCCATTGCGCCGTAGTGTTAAACCAGTGAGAGCGACTATCCTGCGCCCCCCACCAGTATGATGCCTTACCGCCACGCCATAAGTGCGTAAGAAAATCTATCGTTCGCTTTTCCATTGTTCTATATCCCTTAAAAGTCTAACCCAAGTGCAAATTGCTTTCCGCTAACGTTGCCCTCTTCTTCCCTTGCCTCAATCGCTAGCTTTTTCAAGAATGCCATAACGTATTCAGTCTCGCCCGTTGCCCTCACTGGCAGAGATGCGCCTATCTGATTACGACCATAGCCCGTTGACATCATGCGTGGGTCAGTAATCATTACCACGCCCTTATCAGTGGCCCTCCGCACTAGGCGACCGAATGCCTGTTGTGTCTCTAGGGTGGCATCTACCACACGTATCTGATTGAAAGAATGATACTTCAGATTGTCGCCCGTCAAGCCTAAATCCTTGCCCTCCTCTGTCGATACTCGCTCCCTTGCGACGTTTAACGGCGTACTTGGCTCAAATGGTATCTTGTGGATGATTACGAGGCGCAGGGACAGCGTAGGCACGTCCACGCCCTCAAAAAACGACTTCGTTGCAAATACTACACAGCCGATATTCTTGCGCATATGGTCAATGATGGTTCCTTTCGGCATATCACCCTGGCACATGACCGTAAGACCCATTTCCTTAAATGGCTTGCGCAATGCCTCATAACATTGTTTCATGGCGAAGTTAGAAGAGAACAGTATCAATGCCCCGCCTTCGCTTGCCTGTACCGCAAGCTTCATGTGGCCGATAGCCCCCATTTGCCCGTCTACGCCATATGAGTGATTATTGTTCCCATATTCCGGTCTGGGCATTCCTGGCGGTACATACAGCATCACGTTACCTTCGTGATTGAATGGCGAAGGTGTGCTTGCCGTTAACGCCGTATACTTACCATTAATCGTTGGGATGCCCAGCCGCTGGCAGAATGTATCTAGCGTCGGCTTTCGTGACTGGCCCGTTACCGGATGCGGGGTGGCAGTCTCTAGCGTTGCCGATGTGAAAACCCACGCAGGGGCTAATGGTAACCGATCTACAGGCTCTGCGTCTGTATCCTCTAATGCAATTATATCGTCTTCATCTTTTTCGTCTACCTGGGCAACACATTCTATACATACGGGGCGCTTGCGCAAGAGATATTCATATTCATCAAGCCCCGTATGGCAAATTGAGCAATGTTTTCTATCGTCCGTGTAGCCCAGCATTTCTCTGCAAAAGGGCGCAATGTCAACTGCCGTCATCTCTATGGCTACAGTAGTGTCGTTTTCGTCATCTTCCGCCCACCGGCATTCCCCTGCAATCCCTTCCCTTGATAGTGACCGTAAACTCTCTGCGAAATTCTTGATACGCTTGGAGGCCGCATATGCTTCTCGCTCTTCGTCGTTGGCTGGGGGGAAGGCTTCCGGCTCAATCGCTGCTGACAGTGCCTCTAGCTCGTCTGCGAGCATCATTCCCCGCTCTGAGGTCTCATGCTCTACAATGGCCCCCGACTCTTCACGACTAAGGCCGATTAGCTCATTCCACGTAAATTCAAAGTCTGGAGAGTGGTAACCCAGCTTTGTAATCAGCTTTCTGAGCATCTCCATTGCACGCCAAGTTATCCGGTTACCCATTGCCCCCCTAATGAATCCTTCCAGCTTGTGGGCTTCATCCACGATGATAACCGCAGGCGAAGGGTAGTTAGCTGCCATAGGGTGAACCATCGACATAGCTAGGGAGGCATGGTTAATGATTACCACGTCTGCACGTTTAGCCGCTGCTCTCTGTTCCTGAAACCTACACTCTGATCGTAGGGGGCAACCTGCACAGGTAGTATCCTGGGTGACCTGTACGTCCGCTCTCTCTTCTGGCGTTAGTTGAATTTCGTCTATCTCGCCCGTCTCTAGCGTCTCCAGCATATGGCGGGTGTGCTTATTCAGGGTTGCATTGCGTAGGCGCACCTCGCACACGTAATTCGTCTTTCCTTTGAGGCTCGCCACTTGCAGATGTGGGAATATATCGGCCATCATGGGGGCATCTGATTCCATGATTTGTCGCTGCAATGCTTTATTGCTGGTAGAGATGATTACGCTACCGTCCAGCTTTCCCTTCGCCTTTGCCCTCATTGCTGGTACCAGATATGCCAGTGACTTGCCTGTACCCGTTGGGGCGCTAATGACAGCCACATCCGCCATTGCTATGGTGCGCTCCACAACTCGACTCATGTGCATCTGCGGTATTCTTGGCTCATACCCCTGAATCATCTTGCTTAGAGCGCCGCCTGCTTGGAAGAACGTATCAGCGTATGATTCCCATGTGGCCGTGAAACCGTCATCCGTACTCTGCACTGCGTCACTCGGTACGCCAGATATGCGGCTAAATGGCCCCCACTGCCCTCTAGCCTCCTCGCTGATTGTCATGCGCTGCTTGCCGCCCTGAAACACCATACTGTCTCTTGCTGGCCTGTCAAATGCTGCTGACACCCAACCATGCCGCATAAATTGTTTAATTGCTCTGTAATCCATGATTTCCCCTGAGATCAGAAAAGGGAGGGTAAGCACTCTCATATAGCTTACCCTCCCTTTGTTTACATCCCTAATGCTGCTGCTTCTTCTGGTACGCTCTCTTCTTCAACCGCCGCAACTGAAACGCTACCGTGTGCGCTATCCCATTCTGTGCGCCATTCCTCGGTTTCGTCTCGCTGGGTAGCTGCCGCTGCAATCTCTTCGGCACTGGCTAGGGCATCCGCTGGGCTAACCTGCTCAACTAGTGCAAAGCCCGTCTTTGCTGCGCTTTGCTGCTCCTCGCCATGTTCGTCTTTGTAGGGGACCGTGGTAAATTCAATCTCCCCACTTTCGTCATATTTCACGCCGACCGTCATCCAGTAGCAGCGAAGGGGAAGAACTGACCCCTTTGGCAATCCGGCTTCTTCTGCAATCTTGGGCGCAATCACACGCTTGAATGCTGGTACTACGCCCTCCACATTCTTGTGACCTGTGAAGGCCATTTGCTGCCGATTCGATACGGGGATTACGAATGGTGTCGTAGTGTCAACGCCCTTAATGTTGATCATAACCTGTAGGCTCTTCTGCGTATAACCCTGTGCGTAGGCATCATTTGCCCAACCATCGTCCCACGGCAATCGAGCGCCATTATCCTCACACATGTGACAGCGACGCATACCGATTACCTGGAATGTTAGCTCTCGGATGGCCTGACCATGCACACGCTCGTTCTTTGCATTAAGATAGCTGAATACTTCAAAGCCCTCCAACGTTGCTTGGCTACCGTCTGGGCCGGCGGGGATGGCATCTTCCTTGATGAACCAGAATCCGCTATGGTGCAGGCTATCGGGCGCTAAGTCTGCCGCTTGCACGTTACCACTGCGAAAGTAGATAGATGGATACTGACTTCCCCCACCGTGGGCGAAGTCTTCCTGCTGGCTGTCATTTCCGAGTAGTGCGGCCAAATGTGCGTTGCTCATAATAATATTGTTCCTTTTTGAATTGAATGATTTACATGCCTGTGACTGTTTGTACTGCCGTATTCATGCCTGCGACCAACTTCGCAATGTCGCCTAATCCGTGCAACCTGCCTTGCCCTAGAGCTATGGCATCCTGCACTGGTATCAAGGCTCTCTCGATACCGACTATCTCCCTAGTAGCACTCACGTATTCCGGCTGTTCGGATAACCACGTTTGCAGATACCGCTTACGAGCCTCTGCGTTGCTGCCATGCTCCTTCAGGGTTCCTATCCCCTGCAATACCGCTAGACTCTTCACCGATTCAACCTTGCGCTCCTCGTCGTGTCTGCGCAGATTCAATGTTGTACGCTCCTCGTAGTTCTTCGTCAAGCTTACCAGTACTTCAGATATTTCGCTGATAATGTCGTTTGCGTCTCTCATGCTATTCCTCGTAGTCAATTCCCGCACGCTCGTAATTTGCATCGTCTGGCGTTCCGAACACATCCTTTATCCACTTCTCAAATTCCTTCCTCACCTTGATTGTTTCGTCAATCCCTTCGTGAAAGCCCTGCCCGCTGTGGAGGCCCGCCATAAAACACCCATTGATAATCTCTCGCAGTTCTTTCTCTTCTGGCCCCATCTGGTCGGCGTCTATTTTTTCCATTATCCGATACTCCGCAATACCGTTAGCATTACCATTGCGAACAATCCCCAGAATGCAAACCCGCCCAAATCAAACTCATTAATCATTATTCTCTATCCTTTCAAAGTCAAGTTCCGTTTGCTGACATCAGTTTACCAGCGTTTCTGGCTAACTCTTGTGGCATTGCTTACTATTGGGATAATATTGCCAAAATCAGCGATATGACCGCTAGTAAGAGGTAAGCTTCTCTTGGCACATGTGGCGTTGTGGGGCGCATCTTCTTACTCTTGCGCTTGCCCATGCCCTTCACGTTCGTCAAGTGCGGCTTATAGCGGTTTATCCAGTGCTGCTCTCGCCCCCTAATCTTCTTGGGCGTACTTTCCTCAATCAGCTTGATTCTGATACGCCCCTTGCGCCCCCGACGTATGTACCGTGTCTTGGGTGTATTAGCTTCATCGTCCAAATGCTCGCCTAACCTTGTGGGTAGAGACCGAACCGTGCGACCGACATAGAAAGGCTTTCGTCTGAATCCGTCATACAGCCCGTAAACCTTCTGCGTGCGCTTCTTCATTCAGGCCACCCTATGCCGATCATCTGGCAGAACTCACGTATACGATACTCATTTATCGTATACACTCTATCCTGTGTGTGCCACGTAAATTCATGGTTAAGCATCAAGCAAGCCTTTGCAAAATGCGCTTCGATTGTACCGGACAGGCGTAGGCCGTCAAGCTCTACCCTCACCATGCCCTTCGCAATCATGGGCCGCATTTTTGCCTCTACCATTGGGTGATTGAAGTCATACCATGCTAAGTGGCCGCTAATGTTTGCCCTGGCGACATAGCGAATGACAGCCGCCTCGCCCTCGCTTATGCTTGCTTCTGGTGAATCATACTCCGCTTTTCCGGCCATTGCTAACGCTTGTTTAGTTGGCATTTTCCGCCTCCTCTTCATCGGGAATTTCTGTCTCAATTCGACCTATCCATGCCATGCCATTTTCCGTGACATTTCCATTGCTCTCCAAGTAACCTTGCCGCATGAGCCAGCCCTTGTCTTTCGACACTGAACTAGAAGTTTCAGAGAGAACTTCGGCAATTTCCTTACTTATTGCCATTCCATCCGCTCGCAACTCTAATTGTTTCCGTCTCCGTGCCTCCGTTTCCAGGTTGGCATTTCCACTGGCATTTCCACTGGCATTTCCACTGGCATTTCCACTGGCATTTCCACTGGCATTTCCACTGGCA